>JACXIL010000019.1:0-138745 GCA_014737365.1 Bombus soroeensis | reverse complement strand
TTGTAAATCCATGTTTCAATATAAAAATTGAAATAGCAAAGTCTTTATTTTCAAATATATCAATTACCCACATCGGAGCATGCTGTACTTGAATAAAATCGAGGATCTGTTTATTTAAATTTACGTCTTCGGCTGTAATCTTGTTCATCAAGTACCGCAATTTGTCAAAGTTCTTTTGACAAAGCTTAAATCCTACATTACTCCGTTCTTCAAACGTATTTAATGCTTGCTTCCATAACGTTTTAATTGCCGCAGTCATATTTATTTACTTTATAACACAATTTCTATGAATTCACCTTTTGTACAAATCATATTAATATATCAGTAACACACTTAAAAAATCTTAAGATATGTACATAGATATAATATGTAATTTCAAGATTTTGTTAAAAATTAGAAACGCGTAACCTTAATAATTATAACATTGAAAGTTTACTACAAAAAGAACATGCCAATCTCTTAAATCAAGTAAATATTTTAGTAAATACCATTCAATTCTTGCACACAAATATTATTTACGTTCAATCTTTTCTTTTAAAACTTCGTTAGTTAAATTAGGTTGGTCGATGTTGTTGAAAGTTGTTTCATATTTACAAGTTAAATAAGCTGTGTATTTTTATGTTTTATCATATGTTCTATAGTTTCTCAATTAATACGTCGCTACTACTTTTTAAAGAATAATACACGTTATTAACTGATTATTCTTTAATTAATCTGGTCCCTACAGATACTTTACGTTTGATACAAAACTTTGCTAAACATGGCTATGTGACTTAATACCAATACAGATGACATTGTAAACATGAATATGATTGAAGTTGTGAAATTTAAAGCACTACTTAAGTGACCTTTTTATTTTGTTTTTACATTGAATGTCTAATAATGATAATACGAATGAATACTAATATATAAAAATTTATTTGAATATTTGAATAAGATAGTTTATGTAGTTAACTAATTTTTTACCGCAATAAATAAATAAATAAAGAAAATATAACTTTTAAATGTTTAATAAAACGTAGCTATAAAAATATTTTCTCACATATATTACATGTGAGATATAATTTTAGGAGGAATGGTGTTTTTTAATTATATCTACGTATATATTTAATGAAATAATAGAAAGATGAAAGTGTGAGAATATTTTAATTATCAGAAATATAATAAAGTCTTACAATTATTATAAATAATTTAAGTTCGTACGACATAACAAATATTACAACATTTTAATATATATGAACTATTTTTATTTTATAGTAATGTTACGAATTAAGAATAATTGGAAAATTATTTGATTCTGTGAATTTGGGTTAATGTTGCAGAGAGAGTAATGCCCTCTATCGTAAATGCTAGCAATTTAGCATTGAGATGAGCTTTATTTATTTACTATCAGAAGCAAACTTTTCTATAATATAATTATTAGTACATAACGTTTTTCTCCTATTATAAACATTAACTCTGTTGTAAAAGGTAGGAGCAGGTAAAAGTTTAATGCCTTTAATTTCTATACCAATTAGAATTAGCAAAATGTGTCATGTAAAACAGTGCTTGAGTGTTTGGCAAAAATGTTCCTTTAATTTAATATTTTTTTAATTAGCTTTTCATAATCTAAAAATATAAATGCTATTTATTTCTTTTATTCAATGATGTCTGCATATTGTATATTATAGAGGTTTGTATTAACAATCATAATGTCAAGTGTTTATAGCAGTATTTTTAGAATATATAAATATGAAGCTTAAAAACAGATCTAATTCACATTATATTTATATAGTAATTGATATTATTATTAAAAATTACAATAATATAGCATTTAAACAAAATAATATCTAAAATTAAATAACTAAACCTATTCTGAAAACATATTTTATTATTTGATAAGGTGATTCTATATATTACTAATCAAATATAACATTTTTTAGCTATGTCTAATGAGGAGCGTTTGAGGAAGTTACTATCTGACTTAGGTAAAGCTACATTACGTGGAATTCGTAAATGCCCAAAATGTGGAACTTATAATGGATCTCGTGGTTTGTGTTGTAAAAACAAATATTGTGATGCTGTATTTAAGGAACCTGGTGAAAAAAGGAAACTATCAACTGAAGCATGTAAGCTTATTACGGGCACAACTGCTCAAGTTTTTTCTGTTAGGGTACGTGATAAAGGCCCAGATTATCGTGGATTTGTTCAATTACCACTGATAAATGCCACAATTTCTAATGAAATGATAACACTTATTTCACAATCCACTGCGTTATGCTTCGTTGATAGTTGTGAAAGAAGTTTTGATACTAGTGTTCTTAAATGCCATGTAAGTTTCAAAATAATATAATTGTCAATAATAATAGTTAGTTTAATATTAATAAAACATTAATGCCCTTTTCTTATAGGAAAAGAATTCGTCCGATACGCCTGTCTCTGCATGTCAACATATACAGGCTGCCTTAAGATGCTATGCAGAGGCACAGCCATTAACTTTAAGGAACTCTATTCTATCATCTTTAAATGTAAATAATGAAATGAAACAAGAAATTTGGTTACTTGCTACTGAAACTTCAGGGCCTTTAGTACAACGAGTGTCCAAAAATATAATGGCAGTCAAATGCAAAGCTTCACCAAAACATCCATTAGGTTACCTTCATTTTTCTCTCTTTGTTACAAAATTGAAAGATAGAATTGAACATCGTTATTTTTGTTCTTGTTCCACATTTAAAGTAAGTATCAGTGAAACAAATTAAACTTGTATTATTTATAACTAAGAATATTATTCACAGTACCAATAATTAATTTAGGGTATAGGGAAAACAACAGGAGACAAGCCAGACGTAGCACAGTCTTCTCAGAATAAGCGTTGTGTACATTTTTATGCTTGTATTTGTGCATTTGCTAGCGATACAAAATTATCAGAAGAATTTAGTTATTATATTAACTTAGATCAGAATGATTTAAGTGTATCAAAACCACTAACAACAGTGTTACAAAATGATGAACAAGATAAAATAGTAGGCATTGGTAAGAAGATTTCTATTATTCATAGTTTGAACTTAGTATGACAAGATATTTATATTACAAAATACATCTAAAATAGATCTTGATGGTTTAACTACGGATGATACAGATACACATCTTTTAATATTTCGAGATGACACATTAACAGTTCAAAGCTTAGATGGGAATAGATTAGATTTGGATTCAATGAATTTAGAGTCTACAATTCTACCACATAGTATTGTTGAAAATATTGGAGTAGAATGTGATCGTACCTTATTAGAAGATAATAATATGGTATCACAAGTAAGATTTTATTACATTACTTGCTTGCTTATATAACATAGGAAGACAAATTAAAATATTAAAATTGTTTTGAAATTTAGGTGAATAATTTAGAAGTAATTAATGAAAATGGTGTACAACTTGGTGGAAATACCGTTAAGATAATGGATGATCAGACAAGCATGGATTCTAAATATAATGTGCTTAATAATAGCCAATATATATTAAATGATAATATAAAGATACTAAATACTGGAACATTGAAAGTTCTTGATACAAATGCTATTTTAGATGTAAATAACATGAAAATAATTGATACTAATACTGTTTCAAATACTACTGGTGTAAAAATAGTAGATAAAAACATGTTAATACAATATGATACTGGCAGTATATCAAATACGGAAAGTAATAGTATAACACAGCCAATTTCAACTAAGCGAAAAAGAGATGACAAACCAACAAGCACAAATACCACAAGTCTGAATAATCTAAGTTCAATAGAACCAAGAAAAGCTAAAACAAAATTACATATTGTTAAGAAGTATCAAAATCCTTGCGAAGATTTGGATGAAGCTAATATAAATTTACCTTTTATCAAATGGCTTGCATCAATAACAGAAAGAATAAATCAAACTATGCATTTTCAATTCGATGGAAAACCAGATCCTTTAGTATTTCATGTACCACAAATATTTTTTGATTGTTTACGAGAAAGGATATCATGTGGTGGCAAAAAGAAACGTTTGCCAAATTCAACAACGGCATTTGTTAGAAAAGATGGTGTACCGTTAGGTACATTTACCAAATATACGTGGCAAATTACTAATATTTTACATGTCAAAAGTATTTTTGAGACACCTCTTATACCTTTGGAAATCACAAGAAGTTTTGTTCAAAACGCGGATGGTACATATGAATTGTATAAAAGAGAAGAAACGGAAATAGATCGATACAAAAAAACCAATAATAACGCATTAATTAAACCATTAGAATTAAAAACGTATTTGAAAGTTGGTAAGTATTAAATATATGTATAAAAAAATATAGTTTACAAATTACTAAATGTTTAAAAAGATATTGATTATCTATTAGCATCATAAAAGAATATTTCATTTTACTTTATAGGAAATACTTCTCCAAATCAAGTTGAACCAACACCATTTTTGATAGAATGGATACCAGATATTTTACCAATATCAAAAATTGGTGAACTTAGAATTAGATTTGAATTTGGTCATGTAAAAAATGAGACAAACCATAGATGGAGGAAAATAGCTCTACTAAAAAATTATTAAATTTTGTATATTTGTATTTATATTATCAAATTTTCACTTTCCTATTATTGATCAAATAAGATGCAAGATCTTTTGAGAAAATGTTATCACTGGACAAAAACAAACTAAGAATCATTTCATAAGTAATTTGCTATATTTTGAATACTAAATAATTTAGTATATAAAATTTTTGTTAAAGATGGCAATGAAAAAAATGCTTTAAACAATGTGATTCCATCACATTACACTTTTTTATTACTTTATAGAATGTGATCAAAGAACCTGTAAGCAATTTTTGTTTGGAAATAGTTTCTAAATTAATTTTAAAGAATTAAAGACTGATCTTATTTTATTGTATCCTTTTATAAAGGTAAACTTTAGAGAAATAAAGATTTCTTATAGAATAAATGATTCATATTTTCATGATATGGAAAATGATTATATTATATCGTATTGCAAAATCAGTATCTTCTGTGCATTGAATGAATACATGATACAATATATTTGTTAATTAATTTATTGGACGTAAATATAGCAAAGATTATGTTATTACTATTGTCAACAGTGTGCTAAATTATTATTGTATAAGAATGTGATATATTGTAAATATATACTTTAGATCGAATGCTGTTATGTAAGAGCCAAAACGTATTTAGATTATTTAACGAAACTTCCTTTGTTTGAATCTTAAAATAAATTATGTATCTAAAATATTTGTAGTTACAGTTTTTTTCTTCAATATGTCCTTCAAATTTTAAATAACTATAGAGTTTCATTGAACATATACAATACAATATAATTTATATGATTATATAACAAAAATATCATTCTAATAGTACTTTGAAACTTAGAACTGTCTTATGTCTGTCTTCATATGTTAATATACACATGTAACAATTGTTATTAAGAACATAATATAAAAATGTTTTAATAACAAAGTTTTAAGTAATTGTAGTTTATAGTGTAGCATATATCTTCATCCATTGTCATATTTATGTAAGCAGGCACAAGTTATTAATTAGCTTGAGAAAAATGATATGTTAAATATAATTAACAGTTTTCAATTTTGAAGTTCACATTCGCGCCGTACGTTGCAATAAATTTGATCAATTCTTGAATAACTCGGGCAGTTACCCATTGTTACATTTATTTGGTAATTTATTTCAACCAAATTATATCGATTTTTTCAAATTTCATAATATAACATTTCCAAATTCTATTATAAGATCATTTATAAAGTCTTTTTTCTTCGAAGTCGTATATTGTAACATGATGATTTCCATAACCTCCATGTTCAGACGAACTATTGTTGAAATGGTGTACTGTAGATAAAACAAAGTCTTTTGGCTTAGCAAAATGTTTCGCAAGAAATTTCGATTTATCGAATCGTCTTGTACATGCTTTATGTACGAACAATACGATTCACAATTAATCGGTGCAGTGTTTTGAGTTAAGATTCAAACGGAAGCATTGCCTTACCGGAAGCTATCTCTGACGTAGAAAGCTAAAGAAGCGTACACTTCCATTTTCTCGACCCTTTCGGCGAACAGAGAGCACGTGTCTGCTTGCCGGTTACGTTTAGCTCATTTTATCGTATAAAACTTCGCGTCAGACTTGTAGCTTGTTGAAGCTTGGTGACTAACGATCTAAGGATTGTGATCGTTGTATAGACAGGTTAATATGAATCCTGAAAAGTTGAAGAAGCTTCAAGCTCAAGTACGAATCGGCGGTAAGGGAACACCCCGACGCAAGAAGAAGGTATATAGATTTATTTCGAAAGTTCACAGAATTCTTAGGACCGTTGGCGTGTCTTGAGTTTAAAAGTTTACGAGTGTACATTTCAAGTGTCATTTAAATGATTTTTCTACTTCTGAAAAGTGTTGTTCGTCTCACGATCACCAATTGCTGTTCTTGTACGATACCAAAGCTTTGTAGTTAGTGTAAGACGCATTTTAATTGCTTGACTAAATTACTTTCACGTGTTTCTTAGATACAATGTTGTCCTCTTGATTTCCATTTTCTACTTTTACTATGTCATTTGATTTAATTTTGTAGTTTTCTCATACTCCAAGTTTAAGTTCGATTTTAATTTTACATTTTATATTAAACCAGGCTAGAATTATTAATATCATAATGTTTATAATTTCAATAGAAACTGAATCTTTATATTCTTTATGAATATACTGTAGTGGAGTATAAGAATTTACAAGAAAGAAATTTTACTAACTGAACAATATATTTTTAGGTTGTTCATGCTACTGCTGCTACAGATGATAAGAAGTTACAAAGTTGTTTAAAAAAGTTGTCTGTGAATACAATTCCTGGTATAGAGGAGGTTAATATGATTAAGGATGATGGTACTGTCATCCACTTCAATAATCCAAAAGCTCAAGCTAGTTTATCTGCTAACACATTTGCCATTACTGGTCATGGTGAGAATAAACAAATAACTGACATGTTACCGGGAATAATAAGTCAGCTGGGTCCCGAAGGTGTTACGCAGTTGAAACGACTAGCAAGTACAGTTTCTGGAAGCACAGTTGGTAAATCAACCTTGGAAGAAGATGATGAGGTGCCAGATTTAGTGGAGAACTTTGATGAAGCTAGTAAAGAAGAGGTAATGAATCAATCTAAATAATGTTAACTGTTATGTGTTTGAAGTTTTAAAATTTATATATAATATATAGAAAACTACAAGAAGAATATTGCAGTGCATGTATTTTATTATTAAGGATACAATGTATCATTCATAGCTAAAATTATTCTTGGATTACAAAATTAAAACTTATATAGATTGAAATAATAGCTCATGATGTTTCAATAACATCTTAATTTGATGTTAAATTTTAGTTGTAATGTAGGAATTAGGTCATATGGATTAATGTCTTAAAATTATATTTCATATCTTGTAGATTTTTTAAAATGTTGCATATAAGTTATATAAATATTAGTCTAAAATTATTTTAAACAATTTACGAAACATATTTCATTTGTATAACATTTGATTTATATGTAGATATTTAAATATAATGTATATGTATCATAATAATTTAATATATCTCTTTGTTTTTTTATAAATGTATGTAAAAAATGAAGGGTGTAAAAATACAATTAAATCTACTATTGACAATGTTTTCATAGATTTTTTATTTGGACATTTGTACTATGTTATTTGTAAGATCATTTTAATTAGGAAAGATTATAAAGTTTTTTTATTATTTGGAGATCTTTTACATTATCGTTGAATGTACATATATAATTACATACATTTAAGGTTGCTCCAAAAAAGGAAGTGGATGAAAATGATAAAGCAGCTGGTGATAAAAAAGAAGCTGTTACGATTGATGAAAAGAAAGAAGCCCCCTTAGCCACACCTGAAGCTTAAAGTGTTCAGTAACAAGGTAATTTTCTAGTGTGAACTCACATGAATTAAACTGTTGTTAAAGAAAGATAAAATTGATTCTTTTCTTTTTTTTTTACAGCTATTTCATACAACCAACAGTTGTAATTGACAAGTTGAGTAATACAAGTTGCAAAAGCAATGCGTAAACGAAGTATCACTATACATACGTTATAAATATTTGACATACACTATAATAATGCTATATGAGTAACAGTTAACAAGAAATAAAAAAGGCTGTTACAGAAATCAAAAGTTTCTACAGACAATGTTCTTTACTTTGTTGCATTTGCTAAAAGGTAGACTTTGCTTTGAAACAGCTAAAATGATCTTACTTTCCCTAAATTAATATTTTTTAATATTATGCGCGAATGTCGAATGATGTTTGAATTTTTGACACTTAATTCGAATATTCATTCACGTAAGGCGCGACGTGAATTTATAATTTTTATTATGATCATATAATACGATCATATCTTTCTCATTGTCTCATATTGTGTTCGCAATGTGTTTTTACTTGTCGAGAGTAAACTCAAAGAATTTATAGAAATATAATTAGAGAGCGAAATGAAATTCCGGCAAGAGATAATAATAGCTTTCCGTCTATTCGCAGTATAGGGGAAAGAAGTTTATATGCATTGTAGAAAAAAAGAGAAAGACGCGCGAAGTACTGAAGCACCTCTATTTTAATCGAAATTGATATACGGATAAGAATAGTTTTTTGCAATAGTGTTCCAGCGTGAAAAAATGAGGTGTAATATTTTGTAATGTAATCTATGAAATAAATTCATTTGCTGGAAATGCGGTTTTCTACTTAAAATTCATGTTCTCTGAATAATTATAGTCGTACTTTGCCGATATTTATATCTTCTAATCCATAGAATAGATCTGTAATAACTGTAATTATGAAAATATAAGTACTCTCTGTATAGTAACAGTCTTTCTTAACACTTTTCCATTAACAATATCTATTTCACACTGTTTGTAACTATAATTATGTTCACTTCTTTCAAATATTTAGTGTTCCTTTTAATCAATTATGACGCAGATTAAAAAGAATATAATGGAGGTAACATTTTTAAAATTCTTACTAATTATATCTTAAGCACAAAAATATTGATTTCCTTTTATTGTACAGTTTTCTTATATCATTTAGCAGAAGTAACATTTATTTGGCAACTATTTGTATATGTCTCGATAGGAATGATGTTCATTATGAAACAAACGAACAAATAAACACAGTATAAAGTTATTTTGATTATTAATTTACCATTTAAGGCTATTCTTATTTTAAGCTACTATTCAAAACGTAAAAGTGGTTTACATGCTAAATAATAATATAATGTAACAGTATATATCTACTAGGCACAGGATAACAAGTGTGAATAAACTGACTAGTAGTAATTGGTTTGATCAAGTACTCTTTTTTTATCCACTCGAATTCATCTATGTAGTAGGTTTACATTTTAAATGATTTCTTCTAATTTCAATTTATTATCTTTTTTATATTCATACTTTGTTATATTTGGTTCAGATTTGAAAGATTTACGTTTTGATTCCAAATCAAAAGCAATAAGTTCTGACTGATTTTATGACTCTTTAAGAATTTTAAACTCAAGTTTGTAACTTCATCTTAGAAAAGATCAAGATTGTATATTATGTAATATTGCAGAACTTTATAGTGCATTTCTTTTTATGCAATGATATCACCTAATTGTATTTGTATTACATATTATAAATACCGTTATCTGTTAATTATGTGCAATTGAAATGCAGTTTATATGAATTACATGAATTTATTATTAATAGCTTGAAGGATTAAATTTGATGATCTTTATCATATATATCTTTGTTAGTAAATGATGTGTTGTATAATTATTCTGCTCCTAAAAAATAATTGATTTTAATAAAGTATTCAATCAATTTTATACGAAGTTTCTTCTTTAAAAACAAAATACAATGGCTGCTGAAAGCTCTTTTATTTTCAGAAACTCTTTTGTAACGATATAATAAAATTATATTTTGATCGGAAATATGTAATTATCACTGTATTATTTCCATGCGATAAAAATTTTGGATAAAGTATAGCAAGATTTTTGATCTGAATGTCTTTTCGGGGTTATTTTAGGTCGCTAAAGTCGAAAATGATTTTTTTATAATTATTTTAATGGTTATTTTTCACGGAAATGAACTGTTTTGAAAATTCGGCCATATGGTATTTGATCAACAAAGGTCTTCTTAACACTTTTAACTGTATAAATCCACGTAAAATCGTGATCATACAGAATAGTGAGCGATAAGCGGCGAAACAAATGATAACAGTTAATGCCAATGCTCCAAATGCCAATTTTACTTACTGCTTATCTTTTTCCGCGTGATCACGGCCCTAAGGCGGCCGGAAAATAAAAGATAACTCAAACCTAATCCAATACTCACGATGCAAATGTATAAGAGTAAGCCGTACAGCAGATTAAGAACATCAAATTTTAAGAAAGGTATCGTCAAAATCCATAAGGATGTCACACGTCAACAGGTTGATCGAAATTTTTTACACATTATTTCCGTGAATAATGGATTCTCATTTTCGACTTCAGCGATCTTACAAATCCCTAAAAACTGTCATTTTAGTCGAATTTTTTGCAATCCGGATATTATATTAGAGACAAAATCGTTTTGATTTACATAAACATTATATGTATAATTTATAGAATTAGAAAGTCATTACTTAGTGCTTAGTTAAATACTGGAAGACGTTATCTCAGAATAATAATTGTTCGAAAATAATAAAATACTAAGATTTTCAGTACAATAACAATAATTTAGAATTATACCATATCCGCCCTTGTTTTATCACATTCAAGTTTTTTCTTGAATAATGGTAACATTGGTTTCCGTAAAGATATTGTTTAAAGTTCGAGGATGTGTTTCGGTCACGTTATACCGATGTCTCGTTAACGGATATTTTCTTTCAGAAACTTCGCGAAGCTTACGTCTTACCAAAGAAAAACTTCCTCCGCTTTTCCTTGGTTTACCGCGATATTTTCATGGGGAACTTTTCCCTTTTACTTACTATAACCCATTCTGTTGGCCAATAAAAAGTACGGCGACCCGATAACAGCAAAAAAAGCAGCGTTGGTATCCGTTGATATTCGTTTAGCTCGTTTTATCGTTGTATATACGTTCTTTGCTTTATGAGATATCTTTTGAGACGAGATAGTTTTTAAAGGGCTTTGTTTTTACTATGCATATCATATTAATTTAGAAGTCCTTTTATTTTGAAGTAAAGCGTACTGACTTACATCGGAGAAGACACTTTAATAAGATTTATGGATTTTGTTGAACGTCGAACGTTGTTGAGAGTTGACGTTGCCCGTCAAATAGGCAATTGATGGTTTTACGCTACGATGGTTTCAGTTCTTACAATATTATAATACAATTTTCGACGTTAATATATTTTCGACGTCGATATTATTTTGAAAAATCCAATTAATAGTGATTGATAAGTGTAGATAATGTTTGAACTATATCTTTCGAAGATTTATATAAATTGATTAGACAGATTGACAGAGCTAACAATGGTAATATTTTACACCTTTAAGTCAATATTTTATCTAACAATAGAAAATTAATCTTTGTAATTTTCTGCAATTTGAGTATAATAACATTATATTATACGTGGAAAAATGTATAATATTGGGTTGTTACATAAGCAAGTTCAGTTAAATGCAATATTTTCCTTTATTTCACAGAGCTTATTTATATTAGAACCCAAGAAACAGTTATATGATTCAGCTTCAACGTAAAAACATAAAATTTTTATTAATTACCTTAATAGAAATTTTTTAATTAGAATTAAAGAATTTCCGATCGAAATGAAGTTTTAAATCCATTTGGCATTTCGGTATTGAGTTTTTCATTGTGTGAGCGGAATTTTTTATTGAATATATGTATGTTAGAGAATCTATTATATCATATAATACTACACTGAACTGGAATTTCAGCTGCAAGATTATATGTATGTCGATTTGAACCGTTATTTGGAATTTTTGAGATTTTTATCTGGATTCTATTAGACTGCCACGCGAATTGTTTATTTTAACCGAAATCTACACGCAGAAAATAAAAGACTGGAATAAAGTCTCCGATTAGAATCTATTATTCATAAAAGTATAATCCAATACATCTAATCGAACGTCTATCAATTTGTAACGGCACTCGACAGCAAATTTTACCAACGGTTTCTGTCCCGTGGCTCGCTACACAAAGACCCTATCCTTCGGCAAGATGATTGCCAGATGTCGATACATTCCTCACAGAATATTTTCAGCTAGCCTAAGGACCCGCTATAAACCTTAGAATTTTTAGCGAAGGTCCTCCAAACGAACGAACAGTCTGTGTTTTAGCTTTCTCTACATTTATTACTTACTGCGGTAAGATACGGGAAATCTGCTTTTTCTCACGTACGAGATCGACTTCCCGCTGACAACTTTCTCTCAAGGGCGGTTAGCACCCTTCTTCAACCGCCAACGCAGAAATTAATCAATTAGCAGCAACGTCCACTTCCCTCACTTTCCGAACGAAGGCTTCCCTTGGCGAATCCGATGATTTCGTATCCTTAGACACACCCTGTCATAGTTTTCCTCCGCAGCATCATCGTGACGGAAAGTCAGTCAGTCGTCAGTGAATCGTCAGTCAGCAGTCAACAATCAACAGTCGTGAGCCATCAGTCCATAATAATAGTCGATCCGAACCTCTCGACATCTTAAACAATCATCTTCTGAACTTGTGTTGTACATCAAAACGCATCGCCTAGGAATCGAACTCGTAATCACGAATCGCGAACGGCTAGCAGTAATCGCGAGTTCCACACTAAGTGTATATATGTCGAGTATATGTTAATAAGTAAATTGTTAAATATACCCGAGTGTTCTTTCCGCACTTATCACGACATATTCACCTCAAATTAAATGCCTGATATTTTTCATCTAAGCTTTGTTTTACGATATTACTTCTAAAAATGCTTGTATCTCTAAAATTATTGCAATATTCATTAATCGAATTTTTTCTTACATGTTTATATCAAATTCTTTTACTTTTTTAAAGCTATTTTATAAATTGTATTACTGGAAAATTAAAGAGGATTAAAAGGATTAAAAAAGGATCATTTTTTGAACGAGCTTCAGTGAAAAAAGACCTTAACAAAACCCTGCATTTTAATTCCTTTTCTCATTTCTGGTGAATGCAAGGTGATATGTATTGTCAGCCTTTGACATATAATCACGCCATTGTCACCTGCGAGATTAAAAACGAGAATTTAATAGTACCTCTATCGCGAGAAGCCACTCTTCCGGATAAAAAGGAACCGTCACGACCCCGGACTTTTTCCTCCTCTTTCAAAGCGTCGTTTGCATTTTTTCGCTAAACCGACGCGATATTAAAATCAGACAAAGTGCCGGCATGTCTTCATTTGTTGCATTTCCGTTTTTCTGTTCCTGCTTTTTCGTTTTTTTTTGTTTTATTAGCTGTGCATGGCGTTTAAAAAATTCCCTGCGTTCCTTTATCATAATCGTCGCGAATTTACAACGCTTGATAAACATGACCATGTCTTATTTCTCCGGATAATTTAACATCAAGCAGTAAAAATTATAGTTGTGTACGAAATGCTCTTGCAATGAATTTTACGAAGATTTATACACACTATGAAGGTGCACGTTTCACTCACTTTATTTAGTGTCTTTTATACTTTTATTATGGTGCAGTTATTTTTTAAATTCGCAGGAATACAGAAACACGGATGAATTTACAATAAAAGCTATTGGATACAATAATTTTTAACATTTCTTGTTAGAATTCTATACTTAATATTATTACCTCAGATATTTATTCAATATACTTTCATAAAATTTATGTTTGCTTAACAGTAAATAGTTTGCGGATTTTTATGTAAATTCATATTTTTATGAACATAATTAAAGAAATGAAAGCGAAGTAGAGAGTTATTTGACTCGATCAATATTATAACGAGTATTTTATAAATATTTTATATATTTTTGCATATTCTGCACATTTTTTTATCTTGTTTACATCTTGCCTTTAAATTTCCCATAAATATGTATATAAACGTTCGCAGTCGAATAATCATTTACGAAACTATTAGTTTTCGTACAACTCATAGTTTCATATTTTTAAATGATTTCCACTGGAAGTAATTTTCTCATGAATAATATTTCTCTTACAAAAGATTTAGATTGCATTTTTAAATAAGGTAAACTGTAATACGAAGTGACTGATTTGCGACACGAGTATTTTCCTAGGTAAATGGCGACAGTCAAACAGATCGTTTGAATCATAGGCCGCAATTTGTCGTTTGCAGTTTACCACAATGTCACGTTTGCGCTTGAAATATCCATCGTAACACCAATCTCGTACATTATAACGCGTCGTATTTACAATTGTTGCATGTTGTTGGTTTCAGTGTAGATCATACGTATCATAAATATGCTGTGTGATTTTTAATCGATGGCATCAGAATACGATATAGTTACAATAAGATAACTATTTTTTAACAAAAGTTTGTTGAAATTTGAGGGAAAATGTAAAATCAAAAACAAATATGAATGTGAATCTAAAACTCATACTATGCAGCGCAATTAAAACAGCAATGTAACCGAAAAAGCTAAATATGAAGCAGCTGTATAATGTTTTTATTTGTATCTATTTATTTATTTTATACTCATTTTTAGTAACGTATTTGTAACATATTAATATTTGGGTGATTTTTTTGTCTCAGGAATACGTTATACAATTATGCAATATTTTAAGGGGGTATACTGGTTTAGAAATTTGAAAAAATTGATTTTTTTTTCATATTTTCAAAGCTTGAACCTTTAAGAATATGTATGTCCTTAAAAGGATTTTTCAAAATTTAAATTATTTTCGGAGATATAGCTGTTTTAGTGACACGCCATCTAAACCGCCTTGGCCGGAACGAATCGAACAAAAAGCAAAAAGCTGTGGCTGAGGGCACTATCGATGAATTTGTCCATGAAAATCCTCCTCTAAGTGACGATGTATTGGAAATTATAAAGCCAATCTATGAAAGTTTGTCTCCAAATACCTTATTAGAACGATGTTCGGGTTCTAAAACTGAGAATAATAACGAATCGTTAAATTCTTCGATATGGACTTTTGCTCCGAAACACATTCATGCAGGAAGGCGGACCATTGAAATTGCTACTTTCCTCGCTGTTAGTATTTTTAATGAAGGTTTTATACCCATTTTAAAAATACTGAACGTTATGGGAATCACGATTGGTGCAGAAGCTTATGCATTCGCCGTTAAACGTGACAATACCCGGATTGAGCGCTCAGAAATACGAGCATCTAACGCTTCAAAGGAGGACAGAACTGCTTGTTTGGAAAAAGAAAGTGCGGAAAATACTTTTTTTGAAGTAGAGCAAGGCTTAATGTATGGAGCAGAAATCGCAGATTGAAAAAATGTACGTATAAAGTACCATTGTATGGCTTATACTGCACGTAACTTAACCCGAAACTTTAAACGCGCTTTTCTCGAAACTACTTTTTTCGAGTTGGTGCACACGATCTCTCAAGTTCTATTGAACTAATTTGCTTGAAATTTGGTGTGAGCCTTCTCTATGCACTTTTTTATCGTAGTAACAAGAATCATAACAAATTTTTAATTTTTACTATTTTTAAAAAATTTGGAAAGGTAAAAAACCTATCTTCTATTCGGATAGCCGCAATTTTGCGAAACATTTTTTTTTCAACTTTTTGTTAGTCCGGACTATAGCAGCATTCTTCTAGATTACGAGTTCTTTTTTTTTTTTTCTCAGATTACAAGTTGGCTTGCAATCGTAACCACCATAGCGCGCCATTTTTTTGACACCACCCACTTCATCAGCCTGTAACTTTTTGAATTTTTAATTTTTTCATTTTCTTCTTTTTTCATGTATTCTTTAAACATTAACGAATATCTTGCAAAAAAATTTATAGTAAAAATATTTTGTTTTTTTTATTGGACCTAAAAAAAACACCTAAAATTCATGCCTCTAGACCAGAATTCCCCCTTAAAGAGCAGAATTATATGTGCAATGTTTGATTGCAAAGGTCAAAGGGTAAAGGTCAGCCAGGGTCTCTACACGATTTTACAGAGTTAAAGAATGGAAAGTAACAGCTGTGTGATGCATAGTAAGAACAAAATGATTTATGAGAATTAAAATGTATGAAATATAAGTAGATCATTATAATTTAAACATGATTTAAACTGATTTTAACTTCAAGGATATTGTATAATTGTTTTAATTCAGTGAAGTGATTTAAGTTTCAGTGAAACTTCTTCTTCCTCGTGCTTCTTTCTTCATTTTCAATTTTGATGCGTTTCGAACTTATCGTTTATTTATTCAAAACATCTCATTGTGTAGCCATGCTGATTCAATTGAATATTTAAATTGGAATTTCAAGAAACGACGAAAGACGTAAAAGCGTTTCCGCGTCGATGTACATGCAGTTTACTGAATAAACTGCGAACGAAGCAGAAATATTGCAATTTCAAATGAAGTTAAGATCAATTTTATCGCAGTAATACATTTCGTTATTACAAACAGTACAAGAAGGAAATAAAAAAAAAATGTACAATGATATTTATGACTTTAATAAAATTACTTTTCAATTTTGATACGTTATATTTGATCAAGTTCCATTTTTTAATATCGTTCATTGCTTTAATGTCGTTTCGATCTTCAAATTTCGATCTTTATAGAAAATAAATTTTGTAAGACTTTTGTAAGATAATTTAAACTTCCAATATCGCTTTTATAACAAAATTTAATTCGATAAACAGGAAGTGACAACTTGAAATAACGAAAACGCACATTTTCAAGAACTTGCAAATAAAATACGTTGTCACTAGTTATTTTTAAATAATGTTCGAAGTAGTATAGAATGTTCTAAAGAATCTCGAATCATCATTCTCCATGTAATTGGTGAAATGTCCACTATAATGTTCCAATTTGGTTCGGTTTTCTTAGGATTACTTACTGCACAATTTTTATACTACAATAGACTTGAATTATAACAAATATTTACTATGCTGCTTGCTGCTTATTACAAAATATTGCAAAATATTGGTGAAAAGATGGTGTCAAAAAGTTATAAAAATTAAAAACAATTTGATCATGCTACATATAACCAAGCCATTTCTAAATAGTATACGTCAGCCTACGAATATTTTAAAAAATGTTTAGTAAGCTTGTAACAGTACTAACATATAAACGAAAATAAAGAAAAAGATATTTTTAATAAAAACAAAAAAAGGAAGATTCCAAACTGAAAATTAATGAAATTTTAAATAGGGGATAATGGTCAAAGGGCCATAACTGTTCCTTCTATAATGTTTTTGTAAATTAAATTGTATATCTCAAACAATAACTCACGAAAACTGTGGTTTTGATACTTGAGTGTTTCAAGCCTGGAATTCACACGTCTGGATTATTTATTCACTGGTGACTGCGAATACCACTACTCATGAAATCGATGGCCACGTAAATATTGAAAGAGGATCTGTTCCAGTGAAAGTTCTTGCTCCTATTAATTCTTTAGTATGCTCTCAGCGATGTTTGGTATCTTAAAAATACTTTATAACGAAACATACATGAAAATTTGTTTTACCTTCTATTGGGACTATATTAACTTTAACTTCTTGCGTTTAATGAGGTTTCTTTAACAAAGTATTCATAATTGTCTCTGGGGGACAGGTTAAGATAACTTTTGTATTAATACTTTTTATATTATGTATTTATATCTGAGAAAAAATGTAGTAAAATAATGAATTAATTACTGTAGAAACTAAAATCTTACTATGTAATAAAATTTGTATAACCATATATGACAACTAATTAAGCAAAGTAATCTAAACTTTTTATAATTCTATAAATTCTATAATTATTGCATGACGTGCGAATTTTCGTATTAAAAAATCACGAAAACATGGATTTTTAGATAAAGCGAGTGTATAAGAAGGTGATAGCAGTGAGATAGCGTTTAATACCATACCTGGAATGTGGAACTCTGTTTGAAATGAGGGCAAAGTTCTAGGATTGTGTCTGATATGCCCTAGGGTTGTGAGACATCGTTCGGCTGGATCCCGGCATTTTAGGATGTCTGGTATGACTACGGAGTCTTGGAACTGCAATCGATACGACCATGGAGACGTGGAAGTAGTATCGATCCACTTTGAGACCAAAGGATTTCTGATGACATCATCTCGTGAATGTAACATCTTGCTAGATAATAAATGCTCTAGGAATGCGAAACCACGGTTGATCGATTTCAAGGACACAGAACCTTAGTAAACAGCGTTGTAGATTTTAACTTCGTGCACAGCAGAAAATTCTGGATGAAGTCTGCTTGACTTTTACAGTCCTCATATCTCATAGCGTACTAAGATAGCTGTTTGAATCATGAAAGTTCCCAAACACTATATTAATTTTTTCGGATATATTATGAGGCCATCATTCAATAGCATAGTATAGTAAGTGTAATAGTTGAATCACAGGCGCACGTTAACGTGTAAAGTACTGTAGAGTATTCGCAGTGTCCGTGAACTTGAAAATTAAATTACGAAATTGTTTTAAAAAGTAGCGTTTCGTTTTTACAAATACAAATACAAGAGCTTCAGATACCGAGTGTTATAATACAAAAGTATTTTTATGTATATTACACTAATTTCTTATATAAGGTACTTAAATATTCATATGTATAATTTTTCTACATTAGCAATAACTACCTTGATATATTTATTAGAAACGCTTTCAGTTCCGAAAATAGCATAGCGAAAAAGATAATAAACATCGAAGATATGTCAACTATATTGTTATATCATATTTCATTGTATTTGATAAAAACAAGCGAACTGGAAAGAAATATTCCGAGAAAGAAAGGAACAGGATAACAGAGTAATCGATCTTGTTCAGTCATCACAATATTTATTTTAGAATATTCGTAGTCCCTCGCATCGACTCGGTCTACACGTTGTCGAATACGAGGTCATACATAAAAAGTTTTTGTGCTCTATCTTTATGTACAGAGAACGATCACGTTGTGTGTTCGAAAGTTATTACATTCACGTAAGAATGTCTGGCCACCGCCGGCCAAAGTAAATCGAGTTGTTTCGCGCGAGGTACCATCTTCAATGACCGTATTCGTTCTGCTTCTGGCGTACATCGAAAAACTGAAATCGCGAAGTCTCGACGTGTCGCTCGCCTACGCTTCGACGTCAACGTAATAATGAAGTTATCGATTGTAGTATCAAAAATACACGGTGGACAAAATTATACCTTTTGTGTTTTTCTATTGTATTGGTTTCGATATCGGGACCGTCGCTCGTAACATCGGGCAAAAAACTTTTGTGTTTTCGGGCCATTTTTACCGCCGATCGAAAGAAATATCGGCGACACATAGCTGTCTGTTATTTCTAAATTCGGGTCACGCATTTCTACCCATTGGATTGTCTTCTGTGTGAATCACAACGTACCTTTTGAATCGAAATATTATTTGTAGTACCTAATTCCATTCAGCGTCGGCATATCTTTGTCTCGTATTTTCGTATGCGGCAAACGTTTCCACACAACTAATCTTCTTGTTTTACGGTCATGCTTTATTTATCATCTGCGTCGTGGGTTGTTTTGTTCAGCTAAACGAAAACGAGATTCTCAAGAGCGTATTAGTTTCTTCTGACCTATTTAGCAAATAAGAAAATTAACACATTTTAATAAGTTTATTCGACTTATGTGAAAAATAATAATTATATAGGAAGAAGATTTTTATGAGAAATATAATTTTATAAATTATATCTTGAACTTTTACTTTTACTTCTTGGTCTGACTAATTAAAGAACGAGTAGGATTGTGCAAAGAATAGTTTGTTCGACTTATGTGAAAAATAATAATTATATAGGAAGAAGATTTTTATGAGAAATATAATTTTATAAATTATATCTTGAACTTTTACTTTTACTTCTTGGTCTGACTAATTAAAGAACGAGTAGGATTGTGCAAAGAATAGTTCGACTCTTTACTCCTTATATTACTATAGTCGATTTTATTATTAAATTGATTCAATAAAATTTCTTTAATTATCATGTCCTTACGTATTCCATTAAATCGTACTTTATTTATTTCATCGATGAATTTTAGTGTATTCATTTTAATGTTAGAATTTCACTGCATGAAAAAATTACTAAATTTAAATTACACTATGAAATTTACATTTGTATATATCGGTTTAAGTTTTTGTCGGTTTATCCACAATTCGGATACCGTTTAATCGCCCGATTTTACGAGCGACTCGACAATGTAAAATGACATAATGCAAACGTTCGTGAAATGATCATACATACTGTAACGTTGATCGTTTCTTTTTTTTTTTTGTTATTTCTCCAGCTAATTTTCACGCGCACGCACGAAAGCAGAGATACAATAGAGATTTATGTATTTCCGAGTTCCTAGGAGACGGTGTCCTAAAATTGTTACGCGTTATTCTCTAACTTTTATTCCCTAAGACATCATTTTTAACTATAACGACATCGATGACGTATGTTATTCTCGTTTATCGCATGATTACAATGCTTATCTTCTATTCTGTTGCTTTCTTTTTTTTGCTTTTTTCTACTTTCCTTTCTGCCGTTCTTGATCATTCGTAACAAATCCGAGAAAGAAAGCCAAACTCAGATGCTTCTTAAAATTTCCGCTTCGAAACATCGTTATTGCTCGGATCAAACGAATAGGAATTCAATTAGCAATTTCGTCGCAAATATATGTATTTACACCGAATGAAGATTCGTCGATAGCGATTCGATTATCGAGGAACAACGATATCTTTTAGGATAGCAATTTCTACGCTTTGGATAAGAACGTCGTTTCAAAGAATTCAATATAAACGACCTATCTTCGCAGCTCGTAGACAGCTTAAAGAGATTACGGGGTATCAACCTTTAAAGTACTTTTTAAACTTTCTTTTTAGCTTCTCCTCTGTACTTTGAAACAGCATTTTATGACCTCGCCATTTTTCTGTTATTATTCTACGATTCTATTTTATCTATCTTGTCATTTTGCTTTTTTGGGCTGAAAATACGACGTATGTATTTATTAATCTCTCTTCGAATGGAATCTATTATTTCTAGTATAGGTGAAAATATTGTAGAATCCTTTTATTTTCATATTTTTCTTCATGTTAATGTATGTTCCCGCGTCATATAGAATTATTTACCAATTCTCCAATATTAATTTTACAGTATGAAATTACCACAGTACTATTTGCGTAAATTGCAGTATGTAATCTGACCTTTCAGCAAAATTTTTCCTGTATCTCGTTTCACATTAAATACAACACGATGAGTACTTTTATCGTGAACATATTTATCTTATCAACTTCATTTTGATCATTAACTTCTTGATATTCGTACTTTAAAGGTTGTATCCAGCGATTTGCAATTTGAAGGAATTCGTTCACGTGAATCAAAACGTTAATTTCTGTTTAAACTCTTATACTCGATTTAACGCACATCTAAAGCAGCGATTTCCAAACGTACATTTATTTATTCTTTTCTATCGACTTTTAAAATTCTCGTGTAAATATCATTTTTCCTTTGACTTGTTTGGAAATCTCTGCAAGGGAGGAAACAATCTTCTCCTTCAAAGAGATCGTGTCCTTGACACACGAGTGATCTTTACCGATAAACACCCTAATATATGTATTTTTGATTTATGTCACATACAAACAGTTCGCATAAGAAACGTCTAGGATTGTCTAGCTAATGATACGTTTTCCATCCCTGGTTCGAAACGGTGTCAGTTTCGCGAAATCGAACGAACAATGAGCTTGATAATGTTGGGTTCCGCGTGGTACGATTTAACTCTTCGTTTCACGCTATTAACGTAAAATTTGTGTTCGATTTGTCAGTGAAAACGACTACATTTTTTTAATGGTAAGAAACAGATTTCAAATTTTGTAAAGAATAATAATGTCAATTAAATTCGTTTAACTTTTATGCTTGTAATTTAGAAATTTCTATTCGAAGGTTGATCGATGGTTAAGAATTTGTGAGTTAAACGATAATTAAGATAGAGAAAGAATTTTCTAATTTAACATGGTTGAAGATAAATGAAGGCGATAGCAGAGGATCTAATTTAAGAAACTAAAGATGAGGTAAAAGGAGAAGAAGTTAGATTAAACAACGTCAAAGTATTATTAGAATGTGTTGTTAGTTCGAAGAAAATACATAGAGCATGAGAAAAGATTAAAATATACGGAAATTTTGTTAATTGAGAATAATTTGAGGATGAAGAAAAGATGCAGGTTGAAAAAAGAGGAAACAGAATCCATTGAGACTGCTTGAAAGAAGAAAGGTGAAATTAAAAGAAATAAAAATACAACGCAATCTAGCTGATTCGGTACACTTGAAGATGTGAAGTAAAGTAAGAAGTTTAAATGGAAGATAAGAGGGATGAAACTTAAATTAAAAAAAATAAGATTGTTATGAAACCGTAATAATTTGAAATAATTGCATATGAAAATGAGGGAAGGTAGAGATATCGAAGAATGTCGAATTAAGATAGAAAGATATCAACTTAAAATCCGAGACGCAGAAAGTTTAAATTGATTCAAGATGATAAAAATACGGAAAAGCTCACTAATACCGAATAACTGAAGATTTAAAAAAAGCAATTTAGAGAATCTTAAATTCAAACAAACTTCGGATAATCCAAAGTAGCTTAGAGAGGGAGAAAAAGATTCAAATTAGGGGGATTGAAAACACTGTAAAACCTTTTTAATCTGGAAAACCTGTGAAGGATGGTATAGGAAGAAGGCTAAATTACACAAAGGGAAGAAAGTGCACATTAGCTAATAATGATGAAGGAGTTGAAGGTAAAATAAATTATAGATTTTGCATAAATACATCATAAATTTTCTAATAGATGTTTTTGTCGATACGAGTTTATAGAATGAATTTATAACAGAAAATGTAATGTATGTATCCACATACATATTTTAATATCACGTATTTTCAGTAACAGAACCTAAATATCGTAAAATTCGACCTTAATAAAACATATTTAATTTGTAAGGTTTATATTTATTTCCTCATTATTTATTTTCGCTCCTGAAAAAATTAAAAAGTTTAAAACAATTTCTCCATAATTCGTATTTTCTAAAAAAATAGTTAAATAATTTGTTTTCCAATTAAATTATTACCTTGAAACGAAGGGCTAAACGAACAACACGGCAATTATCATGGTAAATTGTGATAAATCGTGCGGAAATAGGTGGAACTAGTAGCATTCATTACAATCTATTCAATTGATGATTTTACATTGTTTCCTAGGTATATGTATTTTCACTGGGTTCCATTTCGTAGATCCAGGTAACGTTCGTGGCAATTATTGTGTTAATTTATGCTAAGCTTAATTTTCCATCGGGTCGCAACTTCAGAGAAACATCGCTGCGCCATAAACAATGATTGCAATTATAATATTTCATCATCTACGTAAGAAACTCCTTAAGTATGTTCACAAAAATAACAGTTTTTCTCGAATTTATTTTATTCTATAATCTATCAAATTTTGTGAAAAATCATAAAACATGAGTCTTATGGATTATAACAATTGAAATTAATGAGTTGCCGAGTATGTGAGGCAAACATGCTTAGTGATATATTTATAACAATTATGCGCAACTCTTTTCCCTTTAATTCAAATATTACTAGTTTGAGAATATACATATCTCTTTTTAAAGTGATTCTATTTTTTTCTAAAATTTCAAGTTTATTTCTTTACAATTAATTTTGTACTTAAATTGAATATCAAAAAGATTGTTTGTACATTTCGAATTATCCTTCAGATTGTTGCTATTAGTTGGTAGGTACTTACCAGCAAACGTTTACAAATATGAGATATCTTTAGCTGCTATTCTAATAAATATTAGAGACACAATAGTTACAAGCAAGTTTTTAATGATTATAGCGATAATCATTTAGCAGCTATTGATAGTAGCTGAAAACTCGTATTCATAATTTTTAACAACAGTCGCTAGTTTCCTAATCAATAATGGTCATCAGTGAATACGATTGCGATTAGTGACAACTACAGATAATTATTATTGATTTGTTTAATTCCTTCACTGTTGACCACTAGCTTTCAACGTCTAATACAATTTGAATATAACGTAACAAATATACATATTTTACGCAAGTAAATTATTATATACGAAATAAATAAATAAAAATGTAATAATTTTACAATACTAGTAATCATAATTAATCTTTGGTATATGTCACTATGCTACAATTTATATAATAATTTATTTTTATAATAATCATTCGATTTTCTAAAATGTAACACATGGTGCAACATGTATTATCATTCTCACTATTATTACATGTGTAATAAATACTATAATATTAGTAAAGTACAATAAACTTTTTGTTAGAATAAAATACTCAGAGATAACGTAACAATACGGTCGTATACAAAAATATCGCTTCATAATACTGTCAAATATCATTTCTATAAAGTTTCGACCCGATCGCGTCTAAGGTATTTGGTTCTATAATCGAATTACTCTCTCCATGAATTTATAGCCGTTTATTGGAATGAATCTCTTTATTAGCACCATGCACGATTATACCTACATAATTACGTAATATTTATATAATTTTAATAGCACGGGTCTACCAGTGACGGTGTATTTGCCAACGGTGTTTAACCACACTAACAATATTTTGCGTGCGTTCAGACATCTTTTGCTCTCATTCGTTTTTTAAATATGAAAGTTCTTGGATGATGTAAGAAATCATAAGAAATGAAGCATTTTGAAGTGTTTATTATAATAAATTTAAATAAACTTGAAACACTAAAATTCATTTATTTAAATTTATTTAAATTCATTCATTTAAATGTATTTATTTAAATGAATTGAAATAATGATTATTATATGCATGAGAAACTTGCGTGATCGAATGTATTTTCACAAAAACTATCTAAAATTTGTTGTAATACGTTTGTAGTGCAATTTTATTACTCGTCTAACCACGAACCTCCTTTCCTTAGGATTTGATTTACCTTGAAAAGATTCAGGTCAGGATATAGTAGTTGAGTCGGCTTTTCTTCCACATTCGCTTCTCGCCTACACGCGTTCCAACGAATTCGCGTTCGAATGGCTGAATTTCGCGTTCACATTTAACTTGTACTATGCTTTTTCGAATCCAGCACGAATATAAAGGTGAATCGTAGCTACTTTCTGCAAGCCTGTTCTATTGAATAGATGCATTAGCCCTATGTCGATAAGAAAAGAACTAAAGAATAAATTTTTATTCGATTTTGGTTAAATAAATTGATTAAAAATCGACGATTCTATTTATCCTGTTTGTCACTCCGTCGTAATTGTGAGCTAAGGTGCGGTGCGCTGATTTTTGAAAAAAAACCTCGAGAATATATTTCTTATGTCCAAAAGAGTTTTTCAATAGAATGAACTGACTGGAAGGCGATGGTGCAATTTATCTTACTTGCCACGCTTTCATAGTTTCGAAGTGACTGGTAGTAAACTAGTTTTTGAAATACATATAGACGAAGGTTTGACAACTTAGAAAGGTGTATTTTAACTTGAAACTCTGACTTAAACGTGACATTGATTGCAACTTTCTCACACGTTTTCAGTAAGAAATCATTTAACGCTTTCATCTTTTTCAATGAAAAATGAAGGAAACTTCAAAAGAATATCGTAGTTAATATAAGATCTGATGGAACAAGGATAATAGGCTGTTTAGTTTATAATTTGCAATATATTGATAGAATATTAGTAATTAGAAATTAAATCAATTTGACATAGGTATAGATATTTTAATTGTCAAGAGCTAATATTATTTCTATGGTGTAATAAAAGGTTTGTAAAAGCACGATGATATATTAAAGAATCAATGTTGTAATATTAGAAAGGTGTAAAGTTACATAATATCAACATTTTATGTATAAAGATAACGCGTTTTTGATAAAACTGAGTAATTTGGACTTCCCACGCAATGTATACTTATTTTTATCTAGCACGTGGTAATATCATAGTCAGTAAGCTTGTGACACGTTTGTCGATATGTTCCTCTGAAGTCGTAAAATTTCAAGCGTTTTTGCTTATCAATAATGCCGACTGCGTTGTGTAATGTTAAAATATCTTTATTGTATGAAATAAACTTAATTGTCTTCTACGTATATCTGTGCGATATGATAATTTTGTTAGCCTCTAAACGAAGGCTGTAAAATAGTGCATCTAAAAATGTTTTATGTAGGACCATGGAGGTTACACTCCACAGAATAAAATCGTAGTTAAAAACATAGAACAAAGTTACTACTGCAATATAATTCAGAATTTTTTATTCAACAAATTTGAATAAAAGTTTTTAAGATTTTAAGATTCCTTAAATTATCATCGAGCCTGCGAATGCAATTACGTGCAATAATATACTAATTATCTATTGAACGAATTGAACGCGAAATACTTTCGAATGTCTCAGAGTTCAATCGAACAATAATTTAATCCTGTCTAATAGACGAAATGATAATCATCGTCTCGATATTCAACAGCTTGAGCGAACTATTACCGCTTGGCTCTGTATCTTTCGATCGACGAGTGATTACCGTGAAGAGATTCGCGTGTGCCAAGCTCGTGACCGAACGCATTATCGACCGTAACCAAAATTTCGGATTAGATTCCGCCGGTTTGACTTCGATCGGAATTAAACCGGCTCTAACTATTCCTAATGTCTTGCAAATTTCATTGCTGCTTCTCTGCACGCCATTACTTGGCCACTATCTAAGAGAATTGGCCACACAACGTTAATAGTTCGATCTGCAATCAGTATGATGCATTAAAGGAAGTTTCTCCTTCGATTTTATTACTTTTCAATGACTTGAGTCGATCATGCAATATGAATATAGGTACATAATATTACATTTTCATTACTTTCTTCCGTATTCTATTTTGTTGGAAACTGCTTCAAACATGTGCTATTGAGATTTTTAATATCAATTTTATCGAACAGATTTTTCTTGAAATTTTATGAAATTTTTATGAAATTTTATTATTCTGTCTTTATTTTCATTTCGCGCTTGAAAAGATTGTCATGACGCGAATGTTTTACCTATTGGTTTACAAAAATCACAGAGCTTTCTGAACTATCGTAAAAATGTGTTTATTTGAGAATCATAGCTTTTTGTTATTTTTTTATTTTTCGACGAGATTGGTTTTGATGTTTGGTTATATATACCGCGGTAGTGGATACGTGTAGACCACGCGGATTTGATTTGGTTACAGTTTGACTTTTCAACTCGTGTTCTGTTGTTGATTTAAGTCGACTATACTCTGGCTATTTTTATTTTTGTTGATTTCAAGTAATTGCGTATACGTATATTTTTTTGATTCTTTTTTCTTATTAATTTTAGTTCTTTTCTAATTATGATTATTCAGATTGGAATTAATAATTTTCTCACTTTTACATTAAAATTAATAATCTTTCTATATTTGCTTTCATTTAATAACAAAAATAATTTAAAGAAAAGTGATATACTATTGTTTCCACATTTTGTTCACTTATAGTAATCGCATCCCTATATACAATTTTTTCTCTAAGTATTTCTTAAACTTTTCATCGATCATTGTCGATCGTTTCTTTCAATCATTGTTCACTTTTCATTGAAAAATTGTGGTTTTCCATTTTTGTCTTAATTTTTTGTCCTAACTTCTGTTTGTCTGTTCAGATGGGATCCACGAATGCGCGACATAAATTTTTCATTTTCGACACCATGAAAATTCGAAGGCATCCGTGCCATCCCGCTGGTAACGCTGAAAATTCAATTCTATCGAGTTCCGATCGATCGTGGTCTCCGGCCGGAGGTTACATTTGAAATTCCTCGACGCACATCGTCATCTACTTTTCTAAATATTTTCACGTTTGTTTCAATTCTGTCCAGAAGTTTATCCATTATTGCTTCATTCTTTACTCTATCAGCGTTGTTTGATCTTCTTCTACTACATCGTTATTTCTTTACCATTTAATAATTTCATTATGACTCTTTGTTTTGCACGGAAATAATATCTTTATATTTCTTTAAGATCCGATTTTTCATTTTACTCGACATAGTTTTTGCCATTTTATCATGCGATTATTGGTTTGAAACCAATCTTACCATTTTTCAGGATTTGTTTGACCCAATAATTCCAAGGATACTCAACGATTCAAATGGGAAGCACATACTCGGTAATCGTACTCCAGAGATACAAGAAACCATAGCTCTCGATGGTTTTACTGCTCTCGTGTGTCACGGTTAATTTTCCAACCGGTGATTTGTTTTTCCAATTGACATTTCCCACCGGCACCCATTGTTTGTTCGATTTTCTTTCTTTATGTATTAAATACTCCCTTTTGTTGGAGCATTGTTCTTAAGGAAACTGCATTGAAAAAGTTATTACCTAGTAATTCAGCATTCTGAATTATCACTTTTTAAATCATTCGCACCTCTTGTTACGTACAATTTAGTCAATAACTTTTATACTGGATATTTTAAAGCATAGACTACGAATACACAAGTCCATATCGAAAATTAAATTGTTAAATTGCTATACTGTAATTTCAAAGACTGGCGAAACATTGTCAACTTTATAACAAACTTTCATGTTCCTCTGGTTTCATTTATAAGTCGTATTAAGCTAACATCCCTTTCACACTGAATATATGTATTAACCTTGTAACTTTTTTTATTTCAAATTTACATTTTTAAATATAATATAATTCGTTATATTAATAAGTACTCTACTGCTGAAACAATATAGGGAATTAAATTCAATAAAGTTTCCCTTTCATAAATTACTCTTAAACTTCATTAGTTTCGTGTGTCCCCAATAAATCATTTTATGATCCTTAAAAAGATCGGAATCTCTTAAAACGCACGTCATTTTCCCTTCGTCTCAACCATCTACAATTTCAAGAACCGATTGCACTGGCAGACGCGTTTTCGTACACCTAAATCGGAAGTTCCTATTTTCAAGACATGTGTTTTTTTTCTTTTACTAATTACACACCGTTCAGAATTATCATCGCGACACTACACAGATTAGTTTACCGTATCCTCTGTACAATGTTAGAGACCATGATTTCCCATGGAACATGAATTTCTTTCGTTCGTATATCATGGACACCACAACAAACAAACGTACTTAATATCGACTCGATCTAACCATCCAAGTTTTCGAGTATTTCGTTTTTGCTTCTCCAAGTCGCTTCTCCAATCACATTTAAACCCTAAGAGAATTTCTTTGCTAACTTCTCTTTTTCTCACTCTCCACGTGATCTCAGTTTAGTCGAAGAAGCGTCTGTTCCGCAACACGAGTTCTTGCTCTGCGCCTGTCACTCCACGGAGACAGTACTGGAACGACTTCTTTCCTTACCACGAAACAGAACAGATTTCACGAAGCTTTATTCGGACGTCTGACCACGAGACAATTCGGATCGATCCAGCTGAAAACAGCAAATACACATAGAGGACAAGATGTTCAGACTCTTTGACTTGTCTCAAATGATCTAAGTCGCAATCGATCGCAGCCGCTGATTCTACGTTAACATGCATGATCATCGAACGTACAGTGATGATAACGTTTACTTAAATCAATTCGGAGGGAAGTTCTTCTTAGAAATTAGATCTTAAATTCGTCACGGTTAAACTGGTCGAGTATTTTGATTTCCTCGAGAAACGTGGTAACGCGACGAACAACAGGTCCACTGAGTAGCCAGTTATTGGAAAATCGAAAGTAGTTAGTTATCTACCAGCTTACGAAATAATCTACGATCGGTTTCGTTCGCGAAACCGAGAAGATCGATCGGCTATTAACGTGACAGGGGTCTTTTGACGATGAGTGATCGATCACGGTCGGTCCAGGTTCGTTTCGAGGGTTTCGCGATCGACTTGGCGATCGACATTACCCCGAGATCACAGGAAGCTCTCGTTTGGAGCACTCGTGGCGATATCGATCGCCTCGATACCCTGATTGTTGAGACGCTCAGCGTCGTCCATCTCGCCGGCCTTGATCTCGCAATTGTTAATAGGATCGCCGTATTGGCTCTGGTAAAATTCCTCCCTCATCATATGGTTCAGGTTACTGCAGCGGAAGTACAGGATCTCGCGGAATGGCTTCCTGAAGTCTCTGTTCAAGGTCGCGTAGATGATGGGGTTCAATAGGCTGTTGCAATAACCGAGCCAGAGGAATAGGCTGGATAAAAATGCTGGGATGGCGTCTGGATCCTTGAGGAATGGCCTGACCAGGGCTAACACGAAAAATGGTAGCCAGCAGATGATGAAGGCGCTCATTATAATTCCCAACGTGGTACTGGCCTTCCTCTCTTTCGCCAAGTGGAACCTCAGTTTCTTCTGATGAGGTGAATTCGTCACGCTACAGGTACTGTTCAGGTGGTTTCTCACAATCGTCGACTTGGTCGACATCATCGGTGGCGTAGTCGTCGTGGATGAGGAGAGGACGGGCTTCTCGACCTTCTGCAGCATCGGACATTGAGACTCGTTGCTCTTCCGGGGACCACCGGCGAAACATCGCACCGCGTGGCCGCTACACTGTAACAGAAAGTTGAAGATTTCATGAATTTTACGAATTCTTATTTGATTATAATTCTTATAATTATTTAATGTCATATATTAATGAGTTATTAGCGACATAAGAGGTAAGGTTCACAGTTTGTTATACAGTTTAACGTGCTTTAGATATTGTAATAGTTTTTTTTATTGATTCTTTGTTCTTTAAGGCGAGTTTTATGTTAAGGTCTGCAAGTATTTCCAGCAGTATAACAAGTTAGGACAATATGTTCCACTGTCAGATGTACCGTACATAGGTCGCAGGATGGGTGTTCTTCTCTTTTCCTCTTTTGTTTTGCCGTTTGTCAAACGTCTTCGATATTCTATCATTTTAATAATAGACCGCATTTTTGTAGCTGTATTTATCCAACGAGTTCGCGGTTCTTTGAAAGTTTAGCTTCTCCACTGGAACTTTTGATCACGTTCTTTTTACGGCGCACGATAGTCGTGCGCGGTCGGATGGATAGCTCGTTGGTATGCGGGGTTCGTGTGTGGTTTGAAGTTCTGTGAGCTTGGAATTTTGAATGAAACGAGTGGGTGAAGAATGGCGCTTTTACCTTCGAGACTGAATTGATATCGTCGTTTAAAGGTTTAGTGAACAAGTGGCTCTGTATTATGCTTTATAACATAACGTGGTAAACACCGAATGGGCAATATAGTGATGATATATCGCGGGATTTAATATTTAAAGGAATATATATATATATATATTATGCGGAATTCTTATTTGAGAATAATTTTATAATCTACTTAAACTAAAACTTTTGGATATATCCATATTACGAAAACGAACAAGATTTATTAATTGGGTTGTAGCTAAACAAATCTCATTAATATAATACGATTATTAAAATATAGTAAATTGCTATGAATTTATGTTATACGTTGAGAAATAATTAAATAACTGTTTTTAACTACATGTCAGAGTTACAATATTTTATAAAGTACTCTTTTATGAAATCATTCGACATTTCAATGTGTAAACCGTTGTGATTTTTCCATGACTTTAATATACGTGACTTTTTAAAGGAAAACTATGAAAAAAAGAGAGAGAAAAAAAAGAAGAAAAGGAAAGAGACTCTTCTTTTCGGAAAATCAAACGTTACAATTAATAAAAAAGAGAAGAGTCAAATATCATAATAGACAAAAATTACAATTAAATTTTCTTCGTCGAAATCAAATGCAATCAGTGTTGGCATATAGAAAATACACATATATGTAGTATCTTTGGATGTGTGGTTCTTCTAGAGTAAGGACAAGGAAGGATGTTCTATTTAAAGTGAAGTTTAATTCTATTTTAACAAGCGATACCCAATGCAAAAACTGACTACAATATCTCCGTACGTCGTATACTAACACTCGGCTCACAGCTTCTCCCATACAGGTCAAAAAATGCTGACCCTCAACCCTCGCTCTCTTCTCCCATTCCTTCACTCATTTAGTTTTTACGTCACCAAAGCATACTCTCTCACTTACACACACACTCTCTCTCTCTCTTTCTCTCTTCCCCATCACTCTTAAGCCTCTTAGTTTATTTCTTAGACTCTAATCTAAATATATAGAGTAAGCCTATATCCCCCTTTTCCGATACTACATATATAATTGATAGTGAACATATGTGTCGCAATTCGTGAATGTATTCATAAATCACACGCCACAGAATATATTCTCAAATTGAACTCGCAATCTGTGAACATGATAACAATGCGACTGCGGTTCTCGATCCTTCCGGTAGAACAAATCTCCCGTGTATACTGTAGCAACTAGATACTGATAAACAGTTATCATAGTAGGTAAGTATGAAACTTCGTGTTTTGATACGTCCGCTATAACGTTTCTTAAATTGCAAGTAACTCCCCAACGGAAATTGCATACCGAATTTATTTAAGTGAAATAGAAGGAAATATTAGGTTGTCCCAAAAGTTTCTTTTATATTACGAGGAAATGATAAATGCACAACATTTTTTGTTTTTTATTATCTTATTGAATTATGTATGATAAATTTTGTTCTATTGGAACAAATTCAATATTTCAATAACAAACAATGTTGTGCATCTGTTACTTCCTTATAAGACGAAAGAATCTCTTGGGACAACCTAATCCATACATACATATGCATTTATAAATAGATTCTCTTTGTCTCGGAATTTTTCTGATCCAAATTCAGATTACGTAGTAAAATATATAAATTAATGTTAACAAATTAATTTTTTTAATTAGTAGCACTGCGAACTAATTTTCTGCTTTTACGTATCAAATATTTTATTGCATTTTTATAAAGTATTTTTCCTTTTTCCTTAAAGTATTTTGCAATTTTATTTTAATATTTAATGCTTTTTAATACTATCTTAATCTATAATACACGAGGACAATAGAAAATTAGAAAGAAGAAATCTACGAAATTATTTTTTGTGCAGTTTTTTAAGATCTAACCATTCTATGTCATAGCATGAATTTTAATTAAATCCCACGGCAATGTTCTTGCAAAAATTACAGAACGTATACAGTACTTACGTCATACATATGACAACGTAATACCTAAATATATATTAAATAATTTAATTAAGTTACATGTAATACTAATCTATTAAATAAATATATATTTTTAATGAATTAATATGTACTGAACCTTTTATCTAGTTCTAATACGTATGATATCTCAAAAAACATTTATGATATTTTCTTGAATGCATTCAATACGCTCTATTTTATATAAATATTCTGCAATTTCGTATAATTATAATCCTTGCTGTAATTCTTCTATCTTTTAGAAACTCTTCTCTATAACGTATTACTATATATCTCTCATTAATACTATAGTTAATTATAGAAGAATCAATAATAAAGTATCTAAATTTTCATTCAGATAATTTAATTCAATGTAAATATACAATTTATCTCTAAATTATTTCATTGATTACAATTTATTATTAATTATATCCACTTATAATATTTTATTAATGAACATTTATATATATCATTACTACATATGATTCACCTGATTAATCATTATCGATATTTCGACATGGCTTATGATTTGATAATATCCGAATCCTTGATGATTTAAGCATAACGTTGAACTAACCCACTTCCTTATCAAATATGCATAGACGCGAAGCCCTTAGGGTCTGATCTGCGTTTTGGCTTCGCCATCAATTTCGATGTTCGCGTCAGGGTAATCGGATTGCGTGCGACTTCGACGGGAAGTCGGTGCATCGTTCGATACAGTAAATTGTGCTCGACATTAAGATAATTAGAAGCTCTTTAGTCAAACAACAATAGGTAACGTGCTACTTAAGGTAATTAATAGACCACATGCATAGTAAGCAAATAACGAGAACAAAGGTAACGAAAGTTTTATTGAGTATTTGATGATATTACTAGTGACATAAACATTTAGTAATTTGAATAATTAATGTGTAGTAGACATAATGACAGTGTAAATCGATATTCGTATAAGAATAAGTTAAGCTAATAAGCATTTAGAAATTTGTTAATCAACTAATTCTAGACGAGTTACATGTAATATATACTTATATGATAGAACTGTAGCAATTATAGCGTTACTATTTCTATTTACCATTTTTTAATTTCGTTTTTTTCACGTTTTTCTTATTTTGATTCTGAAAACAAACAACAAACGACAAATAATGAGCAAATTGACTTATCGTCATAGATCAAAACTCGCATAGAATATCTCTACGATTAACGATTCGACTAGTCCAACTTTTTGGTTGGTTTCAGATCGGTTCATTGACCCGAAAATCTAACTAGTTGAATCGTGATCCGCACGAACAGCTAGGACTATATGCCGCTTTGCCTAGGATAAGCAGATTAATCTATCGAAACTCCAATGAGCCTGATTACAAGGTTATTTTACTGTCCGCTTGACAATTATCGAACGAAAATTCGTAAATGATTAGTAGATTTGACGCTTGTTAACCGATTTACCATTTCGTCGTGGCTATTTTAAACAAATTATATTTGTTTGCAAAGCAAATTTTAAAATACCGATGAAAATATTGGTCAACAATTAAGGCTGAAGAAAGTTTGATTACTTCCATCTTTTATAATGATAACATTTTCCTTATAAGAGAAAGAAATTCGTTTACGATATAAAGTCATTAGTCTAATCATTAGATATATCTATGCAATTTCATATTTTTATGAATGTAACTAACAGAATGGATTTTACATATATAGAGATTTGTTTTGTCCACTAAATATCATATTGGGCATTATTGCACTTTTCACTTTGCTCTAAATGCATAAAGATCCGCAATCAATTTATTACTTTTATCTTTTTAGATGAAAACACTTTCTTTATTAAGAAAAGGAAATTGTGTCTATTAGGTAAAATGTATGATTAAAGTGAATTCGGTAAAGAGGCTAGGGACGATTGAATCGAACGCATTTAGATTACGTACTTATTCCGAATAATTCGTTTGAAAAAAGCGCATTATCATAGATTGCATAGAGGAACTCTGCGAGATTTACGACTACAACGTACGCTTGAAATGACCATTGAATATTAATGAGATTATCAGAGTAAGCTAGGTTTTACATATACGAACATGGTTTCCGATATTAACTTTTAGTAGAATTACCTCGACATAAATCGAACGCATAACAAACAAGATATAACTTTAGGACGATAATCATAGTGAAATTGGAGAAGAAATAAAAGGGTGAAAAGGTATTTTTTTTAGGAAGAATATTTTATTTTCGCCGGTAGTTTTAGTATCGATTGTTTTTTACTTTTACAAGCGAATATTTAAATTCTTAATAGTCTATATAGGAAATCATTAACTATATGTATGTAATATGTAATTTGTTACTATGTCAACACATAACACGTCTTGGGGTTTACTTTAAATGATGTATACTTAAATTTATGACTCTTTTAAAGGAAGAAAAAGGGGAAAAATGAAAGTATGAAGTTTCTATGGAAGAAAAGATAGGAGGATAGGAGGTTGCAAGGCTAGCAAGATGGAGCTTGAAACCTAGGATCTACTAGCGGTTTCATTAGTAAAACTTCCCAGTACATGCTGTGATAGTGGAGGAGGAGATGCAGGTCAAAGGATGTACAGTGGTTTAAAAAATGGATTTCCTAATGTCCGTTAAATAATTTTACGCAGACGAATGTTATATTAACAAAAATTATATCCATTAATACTCTATATTTGCATATATAAAAATAACAAATTCAACGACTACTGTTAATGATGCGTTATAAAATAATAACATGATAAGCCTAATGATGAAGAACGTTTGAAAATTCTGTATCATTATAGAATCCTACCACAGACGCATTGTCCAGAAATGACAAGCAGCCATGATTAACGCTGATTGACATTTAAATTCTTTATTGAACCGCTTTATGGTCACTTCTACCAACAACATATATACAACGCATATAATTAATCGAACGATCGTCACAAAACGCACAAAACTGATTCTCTTGAGTACCACAAATAATAATAATCTTTGTCCGTAAAATAATTTCATTTGTGGTATATTCACGTGAACTCATAAGTATCGATGAAAATGGGAGTTGGTGGTGAATAAATTGTTTGAAAATATTGTCAGCATATGAAAGAACGGAAATACAGATGAACTTAACCCACGCCGTCAGGGATGTAGATGACATCCAGGATAACTGAGAGAAGTGAGAAAAGCCGCGGGTGGTTTGAGACCACCAGCTGAAGCCGGAACTAGTGGTACAGACAGAAATCCACTGGGTCGCGAGCTTAGTTATCCGCCACGAGAATTACCTTCTGCTCGTCTGATTATCTTTATCGCTTCTCCGGCCTTTTTTTACGCCCCAATTTTAAGACAGATTATAATCTGGTGGGTGTTTAAATCTAGGCCATCCACAGACCAGCTCGGTCCTCTCTTCGTGCGAATTAGACTTGCCACGATGAGATGCGGTTGCACGAATAACAGAAACGTACCCATAACTTATGACTTTTCTTTTTTCTCTCTTGATCCCTTTGAATGATGCTGTTTTTAATGTGACGGCTAGATTGCGAATGATTATGCATCAGCGGGAAGTTTCAAGATGCAAAACTGTACAGAATATACATAATATGTAAAAATATGTAGAATATTCCAGTATTTTAAACTCTGTCAGAATATTCTACGGGTACAAGTGCGAAAAAATTGTCATTTAAATAGTAGAAGCTTTATATTTTACTTTGCAAAATTGATTGATTTTATGCCATTAACGAACCAATTTAATGAAACAATACAACTTTGGTTGAAGTGTTAATTACATGTTCTAGCTGTTCCATGCAAAAACGGATCTATTAATTAATCAGATTGATCTGAAGATTAATTAATCGATTAATCTTGAACTTTGTTAGGGGAAACAAACTCATAAATTAATGAAACAGTAAACGTGAAGCTTCGTAATATAGTTACGGTATTTTGTTTCCTTGATAAATGAATTTCATAATTAGTTACGTCCGAATTATTCTAAAAAAATTACACAACATATCGAATCTGGTACGAAGCATGGCAAAAGCGAAGGATATGATTAATTACTAGGAAGTCTGTTTGAACACTCAATTTGTTTCGTTAAAATAGTTTAATTATTAAATTGTATTTTTTGTAGAGATAATGAATTACTATATGTCTGAGAAGAGATGTACGCAAACAAGCCGTTAAATGTTTCAATGATTTCTCGCTCTGATTCTCGTGAATATTGTGACGAAATGGTACAGCGTCCAACTGTTTTATCGCGTTATCTCGCAAAATTCATGTTTACCGCCAGTTTCATAATCGTCTTAAAGTCACTTGGAAGTTTTAAACGGAACTTCAACAGAAAAGTCGAAGTCGTTGGCAGATAAAAGGGTTGTCATTATGAAACCGGTTGCAATCTTGTTTAGAAGTGGAAGCGGGGCGCAAAGGGATTGTTAGTTGACTATTTAACACAGGCAGAAGTTTCTGTAAACGATCGACGCTCGATCGCAGTTATACTCATAGCATACACACATAACTCAGAACAAATTCAACTTCGCGAACTTTCGTTTGCGTTCGTTTAATTTATAATGCGTTCATAGTGATTACAAAAGATATTGGCACATATTCTTATTTTCCCTTAAAGTACTTTCTTTATCAGATTTTTCATTTCGTTTTTACCATATCAAATTTTTATATTCATTTGGAAGTACTACTATATGATACGAAATTTAACATACCTGAACATAATTAATTAATATGTATATACTAATATTTGGTATGCTAATGTCGTTTGTAGCCACTGTACTTGCGTTTACTCTACAAAGTGATTGATGGAAACTGTAATTGCAGATCTCTAATCAATCAAACGTGTTTACCGTGTTAAAAATCTATCGTGAATAATTTTGAAGAGTAAGTAACGATATCTATTAATATTTGTTAATATTATCAACGTACTCATGAAATTTAGAAATTATTATCTAGCGACTGTATAAAAGACAATAAATATTTTTCTCGTGTCAAGTTTATCCCTTTGCACCGGATGAAAAGCTCTAAAGAGAAGCGAATCTTCGGCAAATCATCTAACGATCGACTAGTGAATTTGTGATTGATATTAAGGGTTGTCTTACCGCTCTCATATTATCCTGCGTATCGCCACGAGGGTTCGATCGTATCTACAACAAACGTTTTACGAACACTTTCAGACTTATAGTCATGATAAAATATGGGACGTTGTACTACAAGATGCGAATTCGCAGCGACAGATGAAACGTAAATTCGTCGCGTACAAATTCGTGACAGCCCTCGCGTGGCTTATTAACAATTAAAACTTATTAAAATTTCAAATTTAATTAATAAAAGTTTATTGGAAAGTAAAATAACGATTACGCGATTATTATGAAATGTAAATTTCCAAGCACAAAAATCTAATCGTAGAATAAATACTAGAAAGATATACAAAAAGTCTTGAAAATAGAAAATGAGAGAAGTTGGAAAAAATGTCACGAATTTAAGTGAATTCAAATTTTATTTCATGTTTCGATGGCGAAAATTAGGGAACGAAAAAAAAAGTTTCGGAACGCAAAAATTCAGTCGTGAAATAAAAATGAAAAAGATATAGGTTTAACAATAAAAAATCGAGAAAAACGGGATAAAAAAGTGTCACGAATTTGGATGAATTATTCGAACTTTATATCACGCTTGCCTGTAATGGAACGATCAAGAAATAAGCATGCTTCGCTATATAGGCTCGGATGATCGATGCGTAAGCCACTAATCTCACAGCGGATAATCTCGAAAGCTTGCGTAAATTAAATTGAGAACCCAATACGAAAGTAGGACAGGCCCATTGTACTACGTGCACGGCTGTCGTTTTCGAAATAGTTCGAATAAACGTTGTTTCTTATTTTCTCTGTAAAAATAGCAGAAACATCGCGAAATAAATGTGATTCTTTTCTTATCGCGGAATTTATGTGTCACTGAAAACATCCATTCGATAACAGGAAATGATACTGCGTTTCTGAGAAACGATCAATTGTGCCGTGGGTGTTCAGTACTGAGTTCTTGAAAGTTGACTGTTTTTCGCTATAATTTAACTTTGTGCTGTTCTTAGCGAAGTCTCTGGTGAATTTTGACTATCCCAACATTTAGGACCGATTATATAATCTTCTTTCATTCAATCGATATGATTTGATTATCTTAAACAGACTATTATTCTATTTACGAATAGCTAAAAACAATGTACAGGGTGTATTAAAGTGGATGTTTCAACAAAATTTGATTACTAGCAGAATTCATTTGGTGTATTCAATATAAATGACATCTTTAATTATATATAGCTTTAAATATGTTCAAACTACCAATAAACCTAAACTTATTATATAGGTAATGTTAATCTAATTTAAATCTAATTTGAACTATACTTGTAACTTTCATCTCTCTTCCAGCACATTTTCCACTATTCCAGCCACATTTACGTGAAACTAAAAAGAGAAAGAAAGATTACTACCTTTTTTAAATTTAAAAGAGAAACCTCTCCCACGAACAAGAAAAAGAAGAAAAAAGCGTGAATATAAAAAAGGAGGAAGGTCAATCTAACACCATATATAGAATTTCCGTGACGGTCAACGAGTTTCGTAGGAAGTGTTCATAAAAGAGAGCTCTCCCGTTACACGCGAAACCCATTTGCCATTGAAAATCATCTGGTCGAAATCTTGGCGCGGATTGTTCGAAAGTACTTCCCTCAAGACCGACATTACTAACGGAGTAGAGATACTGAGGAATGATATCGAATCATGTTTTTGACCTGACGACCTCATTATCCCACGAATCCTCTCGAGAAATTGAATTCACGGGCATAACGTGTAACTCGTGTTTCGTGCAAGAACTCGTAGCTGGACTGCTGCAAGATTTCAACTGGAAATCCTCTTGAGACAACGCATCGTGTCGACGTTGTGAATCGTGATGGATAACGTGGGGAGGCTGACTTGAATTTCGATAGAGATTCATCGTACCTCGGGATTTTCGAACATGTTGTAGCTTCGAATTGCGAAAGAATCGACCGTGAAATTTCTGGATAAAATGTATTACAGTCGATTTATGGATAGAACTGCGCATCGTAGCAGTCGTATTCTAGCTAAATCGTAAATTTATCTTTTCCGGAAATTTGAATTTATTAAGAAATAAGTTTATTTATTAAAAATTTGAGTTTTTAATCGGTTCAAAACAATTGTAAAAAAAATTACATTTGAATTTATCGAAGTCAGGAAAAGATAATTATTCTATATTTTTGTGCTATATCTGTAATAATTAAATAGTTATTCTATACTATTGTGTTATATATTAAACTTTCCTGAAGGCAACTATCTTACGTAAAACCCCGTAGAAAATTTTTCTTGAAGCATTAAATAATGCACGGACTATTAACCTCAGCAGTTTAACTTGGAACAGCAAAGGCCACTACGGTATTAAAACCGTGTAAAAAAAACAGCGCAAGAACGAGAAACTCCGTTACATTTTTTACGTGAGTGGTTGTACATTGTACATTCATCGTATCTTGGTCTGGCCTCCGTTTCTCCTTTTACGTTTATACGGGCCAAAGCTGGACCATACGAACCGTGCAATCTTTTTTCCACGCTCGGTATTCGTTTTCAGCCAAATTACTCGACCGCGTCACGTTCCCTGCTATTAAAATTGGATTATGCGGCTGAGATTCTTACACGAAACGCCAACGTCGTTATTCCACGTAATTGTGCTCTTGAAGCGTTTTTGTCAAAATTGAATAGCAGAACAATAGCGTTGTTGTTCTCCGCGAAATTGATATAAATCGGCGTTTTCCGCGATCGTGCCGATGCATCGAGTCCCGCTGATTACGTGGAGATCTTCTGTCCTAATTTGTATATCGCACTGAAAGACTGATCAAGTTGCTCAGATTTAACTCTCTCGCTAATGTGTGCAATAATGTGTTAAGAAATATGATTTAATGTAAGAAAAACACATGATAAGATCTTCAAAATAACAAAATATAGTATATAAAGTATAATTGAATTTTTTCTTAATTATAATACATATGATTAGTAAGCGTCAATTTGATATAACATTCTTCTATCTTTAGTTAAATTTTATTGTTACTGTTATTGTTGTTTTATTATCAAATACAGTCTTCATTGTTTTATTTAACATTTGATGGATGGTAGTTAGGATCCGTTCGTAGTCCCAACGTTTCTACGAGATAAATTCTTTATCTGTAAAAATTGTGTGTGTCAGTGGCGGCTGGAGCCAATGTTACTATCAATGAATCATTTAGCGAATACTGACTATGACCAACGATAGGGGCGAAAGGGTTATATATCTCCGAAATAAATTTGACCCGTTTTTTGTTTCACCGCTTCGAGCAAGCCTGTTCTCCGACGTAAAACAGAAAATACCGCCGAACCCGCATGGTAAAATGGAATAATGCTTCATCGAAGCCTGGACAACCGAAGTAACTGCACGCCAAAACGAGCTTAATCCCATCGATGCATTATTCATCCAGTGAATTTTCGAAAAAAAAAAAAAAATGAACTGTTTGCTTAGTTTTAAAATAGTAACTGTTGTTTCATATCTGAAAATTATGGGGTTCATATTTTAGGAGTTTATATTTTATTTTTTGAAGTCAGTTATTACCAGACAATCGTAGAATATTTTATGATGAAATAATGAACAATATACATGTACGGAAAAGAGACTAATAAAAATGTATAATTCATTATTGTTGACATGTTTGCAATTTTCAAAATTCAGTATGACAAATTTGTAAAATATCTCAGTGTCTCTAACTACCTAAATTCTTTATTTTTTTTCTGCTTGTAACAAAATGCAATTGCTCTCTTACTATACTGATGTAATTTAAACTTCCCACACTCCATATCAATGATCTCTACATCAAAGTAAAATCTTATATTATCATGAGATTATAAACATAAAAATTCAGTGTATTAATTTGATCTAATACAGGAAACCATTCATTAAGAGGAAACCAATTACACGTATCTTTAAGAGATTGGTACGTGCTGTTACCAGAAATTCAACTCCTTAAACATAACGCATGTGCTACAGACAATACACTGTACAAACAATTATCTGGCCGCAAAATACATCGTTTAACACTGACTCGTAATCATTAAGCGTGTAATTAACAGAAGCTTTTCGGTAGCCGGGCTGCTTCCTAGCAACAACAAAGGTAATTCGAGAGGCAAAAGGCGACAATCTACGAAATGAGGGCCAAAACAAGATACTAACGCGGCACTGTTTGCTCGTTGTACGTTATACAGATTGTAGTCATGTAATTAAGAAACGAGTCGCAATTGAGGTTAGGTTTGGTTTCATTGATGGAAAGACAAATTTTTATGAATTTCATTTCTTTTTATAATGATAACGATCTATTGGAACAATGCGACTTTATTATCGATTATTTTATATTTAAAACCGAACCTTTCTTTGTCAAATGTAATTTTATTTTGTAAAATTATGGTATTTTTTATAACATTTGTGTTTAAATTTTCTTTTACCCATTACTGTATATAGATTCTGTGTATTTTTGTATTTTTAAATTTCCCATAAATGTACAAAGGTATTATTTACTATGGTAATAAGATTTAGTCGCATTTTGTTCGACTATTTTTCTTGATTCCTTATGACAGAATAATTCATTAGCTGTTCTACATTTAACAATGTATGATGTATTTCATATTCGAAAAATATTGGTATTAACCTTCAAAATGCAGCGTAACGTAAAAGGATATCGAAAAATCAAGGGATGAATGTTGAGTTAATCTTTATGTATAAAAACGATAATAAAAAGCTGCTGTATTAAATTTTTACCAAAAGTGACTTTATCATTTAAAATATTATTTAACTTAAAGCTAGCGAAATACATGAAGGTATCTAAAGACACAAATATACAGACTTAATTAAGTATAGAGGATAAAATATTTTTTGACTATTTTATTCAATGTATTTTATCCAATTAGATTACATTATTGTATACAGAAGATTTTTACTTATTCTGTTTTTATTATTTTTGAAACTGCGCTGACTCCATTTCCGTACTTTCGTGAGACTAATTACATTAAGTAGATGATTAAGTTTGACAGGTGGCACCGCAGTATTACGAACTTTCACTGAATTCTGTGCCACAGAACCCTTCCTTTTTTCAAATGTATAATGCTAAGGGTTTAATTTTTTCATTAAGGAAGCAAGAAAAATCTCTTTTAATAATTTTATTACAGCAAAATAGATATTTAATTAATAAAAAAACTTTTCCCTATTTAATCTAAAATAATATGACGAATGTCTCATTTGAATCATTTAAACGAACAATTTTTAACAGTTTTTACCGAACTAATGATCTATTCTGTACCTTTTATGAAAATTATTTCTATAAAATCCAAGGTTATAAAAATATGAGAGTAATTGAAAAATATTTTTGTTTCTTCAACTACAACGAAGACATTCTTATTGAACTGTGAAAATTTTTTGAGGATCAAAAATTTATTTTTGTATATTCTAATCTCATCGAAGAAAAATACGGCAGTATAGCGTACGCTCGCAGTGATAGGTACATTTACCCCATACTATCCAGGCATGAATCTAGTGATCGTTGTGATTTGTTTTCTATTAAATAGAAAAAGGAATTTCCATTTTTCAATATAGGGGAGAAACCAAAAGACAAAGTGCAAAGGGTTATCGCAGATCGGCATGTCACGTTCAGGCATCGATTGCCACGTTTCAAACGATACTGGTAGTTGGTTAAAAGGTTAACAGGCGAGACATTCGGCGTTCGGTTGACCGGGTACGTGGTTGCCATGAAAAGAAACGTTTCGATCAATGAAAAATACCCGGTCGTGCATGTGTACGGAACTCGCGGTGAACCTTCTAATGGATATCCTGCCCTCCATGAATTGCAAGGATTGATCAATAAAGAGCGATCACCTCGAACGAGCGTCCTTCCTCGCCTCGCGTTCGTTGTGTCGGTCTACGAGCGTAGTTCTATCTACGACTAGCTTCCATGCAGAAATTTCCTTAGAGAATACAGGAATTCACGCGATGTCGCGGGAGAAATTCTAGCCGCGATAGCTATATAATTTTAATCGGTCGATAATGAACGGTAATTGTTGCTATTTGAAGGGATTCGGTTACATAATTAATAATAGGGTCGAACAGGCAAGTTAATTGCGTTCAATTAATTACTTTAATAATTATGTTCACTTAATTATTTTTGGAATAAAATTGAGAAGATTCTTTGGCAAAGGGTAATGTCAAAGAGAATGATATTTCATGCTACTTTTGGGGGGGGGGGATGGTGAAATCAGAAAGAGCAGTGGAGGTTTAAGAAATAAGTGGAAATTGAAGTTTGAATTAAAAGGATATTCTATATATTTTTGGAGATAGAAGAAATTATAAAACAGTGGGCATATATAAAAATAATGTGAGAAATAAATGTTCTTCGTATTTTAATGTGATGTTAAATTATATAACATTTTACGAAGAAACTCTAAAATATGCGCAAGCAGTAACTCGAGTAATCGCAGTTCAGAGGCTGCGTTCGATACAAGTTTGTAGAATTTCGAAACCTTTCGAGCGTAAATTCTACGGTTGAATTATCCGAACGAGATAATCATTTGCATAAATAAATAAATACTTTTGAAATGGAAATATCTCATTTCCAACATTTTATGGCATTTCAATTTACCTATTCGATATTAAATTTCAAAAGCACATGTATAAGAGATTCGAAAATAGATTCAAAATGCTTTTTGGATAGTTATCGTTATGATGAATGTGCATTCGTATGCATATTAAAATATCAGGTAACAGTTATGCATAAATCTTCCTACGTGAATTAGTTTTTAACTCCTATCGCCGTTAATCTTCAGAACGAAACCTTCGTTTCGCACGATTGCACACCGAATATATTCGTAAAATGTCCAATTTCATATAACATCCTGGTTGATATGTTTGAAGGAGGGTGAACAAATAATTTTATTCATTAATTCTAGATTGTGACGTGTAAAATGACGTGCTAAATTAAAATCTATCATTTATTTTGCTTCATTTTCAATTCTTGACACTTCCATAAAAATTGGTTCTAGTTCTTAAAAGACAATATACAAGGAATACATTTATTTTGAATTTTTGGATATTTATTAATGGTTTATAACCATTTATATTAATTGTTCTATAATATACTTTTATATTTTATATTTTCGAAATGTTCATGTTCCATTAATATTCCATTTATTTAATTTTACGCTATACTATCACCGACAACGTCAATTATCATTTGCCATAATAGTTTATATCGGTACCTATTGCTAGTTAGCATCTCTCAACAAATTTCACAACATGCCACACTCTCGATAACAGTATTCTTCCAGGAAGGCGGTCTTTTTGTCGGAAACCGATTGAACAATCGATGATTGTTTGCTGGAGCATGATTAATGATTGTTAATCCTCCTTATAAAACGGCATATAAATTTATGTAAATTAAAAGCACTTTTCATTCATAGAAAAAATTAATCAATTGTGAAATTGTGAAAGAAAATATGTATTTGCGCTGCAGAACTCGCTTTCATATTGACTTCTTCTCTTGCTTTGCTCTTATAATAAGAAAAGGAAACGCAGCCAGCGGGTTAATCGCGATTGTGCAACTTCTGAGCAAGATTTATGGTTGCTAGTGATTTAACGTGTTTAACGTGAGAATTGGAAAATCAAGTTAAGAGGATCCTCTTATTAGCCGCACGTTTTGTATATCTTGTGTATGGAAATATTCTTATGATATATGGATTACATCGCGTTTTGTATTAACGCAGATTACCATAGCCGTTATTTTCTCCTTGTCCAGTGAAAAGTGTTAATCTCGTGAATTGTGTAAAATATATATCTTGTAATAGTTATTTGATTATATCAATTTCTATTTTAATATAAAATAGTATTTCGGATAATATTATTCTGTATGATTTTTTGATAGATATGAGTTTTATGGCCGGTTTACAAAGCGGAAGAAAAAACTTGTATTTTATAATATCCTTTATCATATAAATTGCTGTTTTGAAGCAAGTGTAATACCTTATTTGAATATCTTATCTTTTGGACGTATAAGTTTCATAATTTGTTAACAGATTGGCTGAAACATTCTATTCTATGATAGTCTTGTCATTACACGAATTCATATTTAGAGCAGTATTTTTTATTTTCTTCGTTGAACACGAGTTTACTTTACAAAATTCCTGCTGTTTATATTAAAGCATACTTAAAATATGTAATCCTTACCGCGACAACGCCCAATCTAAGAAAACGGCGCTTTCTTCAGCGTGGTTCGCTTATGTAATAAGTCTTTCCCAACGTTTTAGGGAGGAATCTCAAGTGCCGTCGTGAAAGCACTATAAACTGCAGTCCGTTCTATAAATAATCTTTTTATTAGCGAAAGAAGCAGCGAGGGAGGAAGTTTTGAGTTACGCGAACCACTGCGGCAAACAGCGCTGGGGAACAAAATACCCCGGTCAGATAACGATCCTTTCGCAACGATGTGAAAATACGAAAATATGGAACTCTGTGAACGATACAGGACTCCAGCGGCCATTGGTGTGTTTCAACAATGTATTGTCCTTCTGAGGCCAAATCAGAATCGCCTACACAAGTTCACTTTCGTTCATAGATATTGGGACGCTTCTAGGTTTCGCACAAAGCGTGATACGAGAATCAAAGGAGATGTAAATGATTTTGTCCTCACATCGAGTAAGTCGTATTTAAAAGTTAGAAGTTAAAGTGTTAACAGGTAAAGAGTTTATGAAAATTAAATTATACATATTTATCGTTTCGAATATAGCAGAGTTAAATATTTTAATAATTTCAGAGTTTCAGAATTAAACGTTTGAATTAATTTTTAATGGATCGAAAACTAAACAAATGATTAATTTATAATCATAAACTATCAATGAATTTCATTTCCTAGATCATGAGCTATCGAAAGTAGAGAAAACTATTTTATTTTGACTCCAATAATCGTTTGGAGATAGACGTTTTATGAGAAAAGGTGGTATAAAATATGACGCAATGTATTCTAAAAATATCTTAGTGATTAGAAAATGCATTTATTTTAGATACAAATTAAGTTAAGATAGTTTTAAATATACACTGCCGATCATAAAAATATTAGAATACATATCGATATTTAATACAAATTCAATGCTTTTCACTGTTTTTATTTTCTAATTATTTTATTATAAATTTATTATTTCACTTGCGTCATACGTGTATGTGTTGTACAAATACCGAATGAAACAAAATTTATTAGAGTTTTCCAATAGATGTAATCAAGTGCTATGCTTATGGTTGTGTAACAGTGTATATTAAGTTCGTCTCATCCTCGACGACAATCCATTTTGACACGAGATACATATGTAATATGTATGTATAGAAAGAAGCTTTCAACGTCTCGGAAGGTCGCGCGAGTGGTGAGTGTCTGGTAGCTTTCGAAATTCCACTATTTATCACAACCCCCGTCATGTCAAGGAATATAAGGTTACTGAGATTTCTGCCTTCTCCTTCTTTTTTTTTTGCTTTAAGCCACCTCGACGAATCGTGATATTTTGCGATTTCTACGTGAGATGCTGACCGATACTTTCTATCGGGAGAATAAATGCGATTTGCAGGGATTTTCCGCGTGTCCACTTCTGAGAAGATTTGTGGCGAGAGATATATGATGAATCGAGTACGAGCGACTTCTGTTGGATTGCCTTGACTAACCTGGAGGAAAGATTTGGAGAGAGATGTAATTGGTTGAAGAAGTATTGGAGTATATATGAGAAAGAATTAGGGGAGGAGTTGGATTATTGTGTTTTGGTTGAGATAAGTTCATTTTTGGGGATATTGTGTTAAAGAGGGTATATGTGCAAAAGTGATCACTGGATTTAGCTTATTTGTATATCGTGTGTATATTTATTACAGTCATTTCGTTATAGCTTTATTGGATTAGAAAGAAATAATTATTAAGCGAATAAAAATTGAAACTTACTTCTTTTCGTTGATGCGATTGGAGATTGTTTGGGTTGTTGAATTGAAAGCTGTGCTTCTTTTAAGAATTAAATGCTTGAATTAATTTTTAACGGATTGAAAAATAAATTACGAATGATAAAATCATAGGGAAGGTTCTAATATTGTTGCAATGAAAATTAAAGATTAATTTTAATTGCAAACGCTTGCACAGCTTATAGTGAAGGATACGAAATTATAGTTGTGAATTGCTTACAAAATGAAATTGAAATTTATAATGCATGATACTCAATAAAAAGCCACGTGGAAAAAACGTGGAAAAAGCCGAGTTTGTGAAATACTTGTAATAGCTTAAATTTTTTTTTTTGCATTATTTAGTTAGTGTTTAACGAGAGTACACGATATAAATATGTTTCGTTATATCGTGTTTCGTGTTACCATAAAGTTGGATTTTTATATTTTTGGCACGAGGAGTGTTTTTCAAGTAGAACAGGTCAACTACTAACGAGACCTTTAATGTACTACTTTTGTATCAGTACAACATTGACAGGAATTTCTACAAAATTCATATCAAATAAAATCTTCAGAAAAGTAGGAAAAAGCTAAGTGGCATGTACTACAGAATGCTCACATTATTCACAGATAATTGAATGAAATATCCTTAAACAGATGGTATTTTGCTAAACGATATTTTTGTTGAAAAGTAACCTTCATAAACATGTATTACATTTTTTAATAGTATTAAATATTTTATTTTATTCTACTCTCTTTATTTCTTTAAATTTAAAAGACGATGTTTTTGAGAGAACAACGAACTGTAAGTAGAACAACTCAACCATTTATGCGATTTCGACCTATCAATTCGCTTTAATGGAAATCAGTCGAAGAAACGAGATTAATATCGAACAAGAGTGAAAAAGGCTAAAAATAAAGGCAGAACAATAGACATATAAGAATGTAAAGCACTATAAATATTCCAGGAGCAATAATCCTTTATCAGCTTTTTACCCGCTCAGGCGATAAGGAATTCAATTTATCAGCTGCAATTACATCTTTGCGCGTTCTAAAGCCAGCGATTTCATGTTGAGATGTTTTCGAACATCCCGAAAGAAAGAACTCTAGACAATCGTAGCCTATAATTAAAAAAACAAGGAGAAGAAAAAATATGAATTACGAACTCGATCAAGACGGTTCTCTGTTATAATCATCTTAGGACCGAATACTTTTGACCTTTGTAAATATATTTGGGATATGTAGAACTTTTTTGTCAATCATCAACGATAGTTATATATTTTTTTTCAATTTCGTTTTATAAAGGAAACACAACACAGTAAAGTTAAAATTAATTTTATCGACGATAAACACATTTTTGGTTCAGTTGGTTAATAACTTAAAATCATAATATACTGCAATAGAATATTGAGCGTTAATTAAAACTCTAGTTAATTATTATTTCACAAGCTTCATAATTTTCCTTTAGAAAATTTTATGAATTTTTTCACTCGATGATAATTTTCATACAAATTAAATTTCCTGTACGTCTTTTAAAAGTTTATGGAAAACAGGAATTCCTTCTTCAAGCTGGTTTGTAATTCTTCGTTAAAATCCCAGACAAATTAAGATCTACGATAGGGTTTGCTTATTAACGATGACCGATTACACTCATTGATACAGCTATACACACATACCGGGTGAATTTATTTCCGCGAGTTTTGATCAGATAAGGAAGTGGCGTGTTGCCTTTACAAAAGACTCCCACATTAACGTAGTTTATCTAGTATAGGGGGTGGCGTATAAATCAGATATTTTCCTATAGCGGCCGGCAAAATCAGTTTAGGGGAAAGAATCACGCTAACTTTGTGCTTCAAGGTATTTTTTAATCCTGGCAAACAGCGAGTCTTCTCTCTTTTTTCTTAATTAACTTTTTGAGAAAAGAAGGCTCGATTGTTACTCCAATTTTTCCATAAAAACAATTAACGTTGGAACTATCGGAATAGTCAAAACAAATTTACAAGTGTTCATGGTTATTTTTATAGAAATACATATACATTCATATGATATGAATGTATACAATATGTTCTTATAAAATATCGCATCAATAGAACAAACTTCTAAAAAACTTCTTTCTTTTCTTTCTGCATTTCCTTCCTATCGTTCTATGTTTGATGTCTTGTTATATTTTATTCTGCCCTGTCAAATATGTTTTATCAGGTCGATTTTTCTTTCTCACACTGTTACGTTATTTTGTTGCGTGAAACTATTAAGTTACAAGTAATGACATTTTCTTCTTTCATCTTCGAAGAGAAGAAAAGTAATTTCATTTTGGTCTTTAATCGATCGGATGCTTTCCTTTTTATTTTTCTGCCACCTTCTTAGTCTTGTTATTTCAAGATTTTCGACGAAGCTATTCTCTTCGATATAATCTTGGAAGTCAAAGTTTCTTCCTGGTAATCTTCAACATTTAATTCCAAGTTTATAAAAACTTTGGATATTTAAGTTGTATTAACCGTATACTCGAAGCAACTTGGAAGGAGGTAGAAGCTTAATATTATTAAATATAATTAGAAGCTTGCTGCTAATATACAATTTTTATAAACGATATAGGTAATGCCATTTATAGATAATAAAAGCTCTTAAAAGAAAAGGAAGTTACATATATAATTATATCATAAATTTTGTTTTTAGGATAAAGTTATGTATTTGCATTTTTACGAATTGGATTGTAAAACCAAAGCTGAAAAATTATGCAAATGAAATTTGAGAACAAATAAATCTCGATTATATTTTCTTTGTTGGAAAGTATTAGATATTTCAATAGGATTCTAGGTGTATATCAAGAATATAATAAATATATCAACTCATAAGGTCAAAACGATATAACTTCGAAGATTACTCAATTTCAAAATATCTAATTTTAGTATATAGCCCATAGTTTATGCAAGAAATCGATAGTGCATAATTATCAAATAAAACAGGTCATAAATTAAAATTACTCTAAAATTAAGAAAACATATAATCCAATGATATATAATCCAATTGGGAGTTAATTTACTTGCTATGTAAAGCTTCCTCTATCAAATCCAGAATCTATGATTTATGACACTACTACGTACAATACTTACATATTTAGTACGGTAGAGCTTATCCGAACTAATGGGGAGATACAACTTTTCGGATAATTGAACAATCACTTCCTGATATGAAATTTCATTTACTCAAACACAGATTAAGATTAATTAATAGCTTTTTTTTAATATTTATGGACCTTGTATCTTTTTGACTGCTAAGCCACATAAATCTTTCAACACAAATAACTACATAGAGTTACATTTTGTTCCTACTTCGAACCATCGAAGCCCTTTTCGAATGCCATGAATGTTCCGGCATGAGAAGGCACCTGTTCATTACCACTCACGTTTGTTGCTTCCATTTGTGTACAATCGTTATTATTATCGTCTTTATCGCAACGAAATCATTTTATTACATCAGTATATTTAAGGCTTTTCTACCAGCAGCAAAGGGTCCTACGTGCTTTAGATAATTCTCCGTATCATGCTTTTGCTTCTTAATGTCTATGATTGTGGCTTTTCCAACACCATGTATTTTTATTAAATCCGTTGTACTTACACTTCCGAGTTTTCTAATTATGTCGTATTTTGTTTTCATAGAATATTATTAGTTTCATACTAGATTCTAATCATTAGAATTCATTCGATCGAATAAAGGGATGAATACATCGTATATGAACACTAATAAAATATGTACATATTTAAAACGGAAAAGAGTGTTCGTTGCTGGGGAATATTATGTTTGGATAATAGAAATTCGGATATTAAGCTATTCGAATAATGGGTATGCGGATAAGGGGCGTTCTACTGTATTTGATATGAAAACAACTACTGTAAATTATACTGTTCAATCGAAGAAAACTTTATCTCATAGATAAATCTCCCGTTCTATTCGAACTGTCTTTTCATCGAGCGCAAGCCAACAGCACGAAAAAGCAGACAAACGAGGCAGTCAAATCACGAGGCAGTCCCTTTCGCCTCGTTCTGGTTTCGGAGTCACCCTCCCTTCGACCTGTATCCATAAATCTGAGCGTGCCTTCCGAACAACACAGACACGTATCGCATTTTTCATTCGGAGAATCAGATACAGATTCCGTGGACAATGCGATCCGTGCATCCTCTCGGAAATGCTACTGCAAATTCCCGAAACGGTGTTTTCTTTCGGAAGTCAACAACGGGTGGTAAATTCGACCTTGAACCCGTTCCAAAAGACAAGGTTCGCGATCGCCAACCTCCGCACGTTTTTGGAAGCGCGTGGCACGTTGTAGAATCGTTAAAGGAAGCATTGATCTTGATGATGGGAAAAAGTCCCTCGGACCGTGTTTCCACCCGGCCCTGGTCTCATATAGTATCCGGCGTCGAATCGCGAACTCGACGTAGAATAGAAGACAGCGAAGTCGAGCCAACGTGGCTCGTTTAATTTAATATTTCAACCCCTTCCAGCTCGGCCTTCGGTTCGCTCCACCGCACTCGCTATTAACTCGACGCCACTCTCGAGCATCTCCATTAGCTATTCCTTCGCTTTTTCCCTTCGTCTATCCTCCGCCCGAATTTCTTCTTTCTTACCCTTCAAACCTGTTCTTGTCTTTTTTCCTTATTATTATCCATCTTCGTCGTAACGACGTTCCCGTTTCACTATTAATAACTTCGCCGAGCTTTCGTGAGCTTTCGAAGGTACCACGAAACCAGAGGAACACGTCTCTCGACGGAAGCGGCGGTAGAAACGAATTTGCCAAGGTCGACAAGTTATTCTTGCGACGTTTCTTCATTTTCGCGTGACGGGTCAAGGGTCAGAGGGTGTCGCGGGAAAAAGATTCGTGTACGGCTATTATTTTTAGGAACGCCTGATGAATTTCTTAGCGGACCGTCGGTCTAAAGTAATTAGCGACGTGAGGTGGTGGTGGGTTGGTTGCAACCCAAGAATTTCTGTGTGAACTAGGTCGGGAATTAGGAGAGTTGTGTGGCCTCTGTATTGGTACCAGTTTCTGAATTGATTTTGGAATGTTTTATACTACGAGCTGATTAATGGTAATTGTAATTTTGGACTCTTGACTTGTTAATATTTTCTATGCGTGTAAATCTGTTTAGTTATAGAAGTAAAATCAGGAGCATGTATGATACGACAAACTAATCGTAAATTCCAATTTAATTCTTTAATAAAATTGTATTTGACACGCGCGAGTATAATGCGGAAAAGAAAATTTACAGTAGGAAATAAAATGACAACCATATTGCTTTATAGCATTTTTAGACAATAATAATGTGGGCGAGTGTACAGTTAAAAAATATTCGTAAAAGCTATCTGAATTTTGATGATAAAAGAGCACGAACGGAAAAACAAATAAGAGGAGCTTGTTAATGTTAAAATGTTGTTAATTGAAAGAAGTAACAAGTATAAAAAAGTAGAAAAGCCTGGAACACATTTTTTAATTCAAATAATTTAAAGAACCTTATGAACGTGATAAATGATAATTATGAAAAATATAATATTGTTAGAATTTAACCCGATTTCTGTACTACCACATAATTTTTTACTTGGTAATTTAACTTTCTATGAGGAGGATTTTTTTGCTTGTGAAAAGGTAAATTAAAATTAATTGCACCTTTTTACCTTAATCTAGAACTTTAATAACTTAATTCCAGTATAATGGTATACTGATAAAATAGAATAGGACACTAGCAAGTAAAATGAAATTGGAAAAATAGAGATATAAAAGGGAGTTAAAATGTACAAAACAAAAAAAAAAATGAATTTTATTTTAGATATACTACGTCATAAAGTATCGAATCTGTGATGTTTTTAAAATATATCTAGGTTTATTGAATAACATTTTATCTGAGTTAGACGATCTACTATCGTAGACGATCTACGATATTTAGTAGTACAGGAAAATACAATATATAGATTCTTGTAAAGTAAATAATGTTTATGTGTTAAATGTAGCGATGCTCTTTGAGCAAAGACAAAGGAGTTAATTATGAAGGAAAGCCCGAAAATGGAGCAGCGATTGCAGTCACGAAATTCCTGAGAATCGTAGGAATTCAGATTAACTTTTCGTGTTAACTCTGCAATTAAATTACACACGTCATTAAACTGGTGGCCATACCTCGTGCTCTCCTGCAATTGTGTGTATCCTTGTGCTGTGTAATAGTTATAAAACAATCTGCATGGATCATTATATCAGTGAAGCAACAAATGTTTCGTAATTTCAAATAAAGATCATTTAATACACGGTGTACAAAGTACATACATGAAAACTTTATTTTCAAAAAATTGTAATGCTTTAAATTCGATGAAGTTAAATTTACCTTAGGTTTCAAGTTATTTGGGGTGGCAGGCGGCTACGACCGTTAAGGTTCCGAACTGAAGAAGATGCGTCGCGAGTTTCGAATCCTCGCACCTGGGAATATTTCCAAAGGTTATGGAAAACCCCAAAATCTCTCATAAAAGTAATATACAGCAGGGCAAGTTTATTCCGAGGCGACTTGCCCGTTGTGGTGATACCTTTCTGGGAAGTGCTTGGTTGTGCCAGGGCCCGCGATCAACACTCGCACTGGTCTACCGCTCCGCCCGTGGAGGTTTTAGCCGGTAAGAATCCGGCACTACCTTCTCCCCCGCCCTGTGATCCTCGGCCCACAGGGCGAACGAAGGTGTCTATGAAGATTTCCTCCACGTAAAAAAAAAAAAAAAAAANAAAAAAAAAAAAAAAATAGTTTCAAGTTATTAAGCCACTCTGTTATAATTTCTTTGAAACCAAATATTCATTGGAATTATCTTTAACATTTATTGCATGATTAACATGGTTATTCATACCCTATACTAATTTTTTACTGAATGTATGTATGCAGTGAATATCTGCTAATTTTTGTTTACATTTTTAGATTGGTTTCAAATTTTACTAATATCATTCTGATAGTCGTGTTTCATTATGCTAATCGAATTTCATAAGGTTTTATATAACATGCACAATGACAAGTGTCCAAATACTTTTGTGAGCAATTGTAGACTATTAATTGGAATTAATTCAGGCATAATCGTTCTGTCTTATTCAAATTAAAAACGCTATTATAAAGAATTACGTGTTTAATTTCAACACCACGTTTTACCATAAATCTATCTTCCAACCGCAAAGAAGAATAACGAATTATCAATCAAACACGTAATCCCCTAATCACACAAACCACCTATGTATCTCGTCCTCAGCTATGTATTCACCCTCATTTTCACGCTTATTCTCCACATCCTTCGTTCCACCCCAAACCGCAACCACTCCCACACAATCTTCCGTCGCGTGATTACGTTCAGCTTTTTCGACATACACCATGATCTTTCAACACATGGTGCGTGCTACGTAAGTATTAGCAATACCGTTTAATCTTCTTCCGGTCCATAGAGGTCTACGATAAATGTCTCTTTCAGTTCATCGATCCAATCACGTGATCATTCATTCAGAACTCAATAAACGAAGATCTATTTGAAGATTGTTAGATTGGAAGTGTTTTATAGTATACTACAAAGTAATTGAGGATCAACGTATAAAGATTCCATTAATTGTAAGTAGCGAAGTGATGTGCAAATGTGATGTAAACTCATTATTACATTACTGAGAATTATAAATATAGCGCTTTAGCTTTAGTCTTAAGCTTTTTACTAAACGGTAATCCGATCTTTTTATGATTCTTGATATTATTTTAAATGTTTTTACTTCTTAAGACGTTTGTGCAGATATTTATAAATTTATAGGATACTTCGATATGCAAGAATCTATCGAATGCCTATAATATGCAAAAACGTACGAAATATCCGAAGCGAACCGTTCATTAGAATATTTAGAGCGTGAAACAAATCTTTATTTAGGTTTTACTTCTTTGATTGTCTTCAAAAAAATATGTACGTTGTGTAAACATTTACAGTCTAGTCGTAACATTTGAGCTATTTCAAGACTCCATAATAACACTTAGTCAATAGAATTTGAAAAAAGTTTAAGATCACTAAAATCACCGAATTAGAGATTTTCTTTAGGAGAAGGTTAATGATACGAGGTTGAAGAATGCGAACCTTGGCAATAAATAATTTCCCAAAGGAGAGACGTTAAAACGTTGACAGCGTAACCAAGTATGGCCGATATATTTTAGATCGTCGCGATAAAACGCAATCCTAGATGGCTGATGCTCGGTGAAACATCCAGTTCAGAGCATTAAGGCTATTTTGGCCAGAAATCAGGAGTTACGATCCTCTTCCAAGCCGGAGAAAAATTGACAGAAGATGGGTGAAAATTAATCCCAATGTAGCGTTAGGATTCGTTCCCGGAGGTTCCCAGCGTTGTCAGGAAGCGACAGCATCGACAATTTGTGTCCGCGAATAAATTCGCCTTTGGGGATATTCCTGCGAATCTTTCTCCTTTCTTGGCTGGCTTACTCGAGGGATTTCGAGTCGATCGCGTGGCTTTGGTTGCCGATAGCCGACTTGATTGACACTGACGCAATTACGCTAGTTATTTTTAGCCGCTCGTTCCCTAGAAGAGTTGGAATGAAGTTGATTCCGGAACCGGTGAAAAGAAAAGTTGAACGAAGTTTTAAAATGTTCTGAGTGTGATGGGTTACGGAAGAAATGCAGAATTGCATGATAATAAATCATGTAACATAACAAGGTGTAAATATGCAAGTTTATTTGACAGGTTGAGTGTTTATAAGTAGATTGCGGATATCTATGCAAATTTATAGTTTTATGAGAATAATTAAAAAGATGGGAACCAGGTAGAACATTTTTTTAGGCGATAAATATAATAATATTACACTTTTGATATTTTATATAGTTATAAAATCTTTTTTATATAGTTATAAAAAGCACAAATATCTTATAATGCTGATGTCAAAAACACGTTTTCAATGAAATTTCAATATCTATATTTATATATGTTTGGTAATAACAATAAATGAAAATAAATAAACGCATCTGGAGTGTGATTTATACCAACCACATTTACTGTCTGTTCAATCTCATATTTTAAATATTATTTTTACCATTATAATCTTCACATAAATGAAATATTTCATTTATATCTGTAATTCGAATTTTATTTGATTTTTGCCGCATACATCGTGTAAAATAATAACCATAATACACAACAAAATGTTACAAATTAAGACGTTAATTTCAACGCTAACGTTCTTTTTCGCAACCACTGATTGTTTCAGTTGTTCCTACTCGTACATTCATGAAAAATTGTAATTAATCGTTTATGCAACGGGATTTGCATGTAATTGTTGTTAAACAATGCTTTGCCAGGATTTTTTTTTAACGAACACGTGAAATCCTTATATAACGCGAGCCAAATACCAGATTGTTCGGTGTTGAATTTAATAGCTTGTGTATGAGACACGCAGATGCCGATACACGCAAAGGTCACGTACATTACAGTTTCGAAGGATTTCAATAAAATATTCACCAGACTGTACACTTAAGCTACTTTTAATTTTGCTAATTGTTATGTTTCATTTTGTCACATGAAAATCATTAGAATCCTCGTAAGAAGAAACTCACGCATATTTGCGTTAAGCGTACTATAAAAATTGAAATTGTGTACGTAAAATTTTGTTATCGCGATAAAAACCAATATTTGTTCAAACTATCATTATAGGGATTAAAATTATATTATAAACTGTAGTGGAATCCACGTATATTTAATAATATTAACGCAACAGAATTTTATACAGAAATTAAATGTTACTAGATTTATTGCTTAAATAAAAATTTTGATTATATGAATAAAAGTTTTGTTTATATGAAAAATAAAGCAAAGTAAAAGTAAAATACAATTTCTGAATATTATTTTTATGGTAGATTAAAATCATATTATATTCATTGGTAGAATCCACATTAACGAACTACCGCCAAAAACACAATTTAATTGAGTTAAAATTGCTCGTACATGTCTACGTAATCACACGAGCAAAAAGAACAAAGTTAATTCGTAAAAGAATTGAACGCCAACGTTACAAGAAATTTTGGATGTTTTATAAAATTACCAATAGTTTACATTATCGATTTCGTCGTCCTTTTCAATTCGTCAGGGCCAACAATTTTCCATTATTTAATTATATTTAATTATCAGTTATAAGCGATACGAGCTCTGTTGCCATCTTTTAACGTGGCCGATGAAAGTTGGCCTCGGACAACGTATTGTCGAATCTAGTCTTGTCTCGAACAAATTGAAGTCGAAGCGTTGCGTTGGTGCGCACGAGCCTTGATTAAATTTTGTCTTAACCGGTGATATCGAGACAGTTGGTCGTTGTCGCCGTTCGAAACGAGAGTTCGAGCGGCGATTTTTGCGAGAACTTTTTTTTGAGCAACTCTTGGAAATTGAAAACTTTTAAGGAGAACACGACGCTAAATAGATGTGTTTCTCGAGGGAAAAAAGGGAAAAGGTAGCCGGGCGATTCTTGAGATTTTAATTAACGCTGACGAAGTAAGAGGTGTCGGAGATGGAAAAAATTTAACAAAGAAACTTTGACCCCTATTACCGTCACTTTTTGACTTTTATTAATATCAATGTACTTATCTCATTAGACTGAAAAGATTGTGTGCTTTTTATATTATATTTTACTATTTATATTATATTATAATTATTCTAAACTGAGACTTCTTCCGTCTTTTGGGGCGCCTATAATGTTAATATTTTATTTTTAAAACGATGTATTAGTATTTTAATTGGGATACAATTAAAACAAAGATATATAATAGAATGGCAATCGATAACGTTCTCTGTGCGTGTTAGTTCAAAACTGACGCTGAAACGACACGTCCGATGTCATATAATAAAATGTGACGTTAGAGATTCTTCAAATACTTCTATTCGAAAAACATCATATATTGTGACGGTAAAAAGATGGAAATGTATTAACAAAAATTGTTCAATCGAAGCAGCTGGAAGAATTATTTACTTATATTTATTATTACTTATATATAAGTGATTGCAAATATTTCAACTTTCAGTATAAAACTATAGAACACATTGAATTAAAAAAGGCCGGATTGTATGCAATGTATACTATTTCACTTTTTCTCGATGATACATTGACAGTATGGTCTCTCATAATTTTCATCTCGATTTTATCTTTTGTATACTTTTGCATTCTGCACGCAATCCAATTTCATAAATCCCTTGAGTTTCATCTGTCGATCACACGACATATTTCTTTATTTCCCTATGCTTTCATACATCCTCGCTCGCGAATATTGTCCACAGTTATTTATTCTTTTTCGGTTTCGGTTTCGAATTTGTGGCATAGCGATATTAATATCAATTAAGTGGCATCGTGAATATTACAAATTTGAAAAGTAGGCATAAAAAGTATCGATAACTTCTTTCGATGGGAATCTTTGAAAAAGTGAAACATGGACTGAAAATTACTACTGCTTTTAATTCTTACACATGGTACAATATTAATATAGCACAAAGCAATAGCATTAAATGAAAAAATTATAAAAAATATAATATGCAAGAGAACAAAATTGTAAAGGATTAATAGTAGAATTTTTGTCATTTTTGATATGTTTGTGACTCGATTTAGAAAAATTGTACGTCGATCAATTATACACGATCATTCTTTTGTTGACTCAAAAATGGATATCGTTTCTTCGATCCTCACCTTTCAAGAACATTGTAGATGTACAGGGACCATATATCATTCCGTGTTCCTTATTTTTCTAGATTTTCTTTCTACCATTTGTCTTTCGCCGTTCTACGTCTCGCTGTGTTTCATTCTGCGAGCGTATCGATCTTTCCATGAAGGTTCGTCATTTTCCCGCGAACCATTGTCACGTCATACGACTTTTGTATGCGACGCCAATCGAGTCGAGATCTTATCAAGATCTGTATTTCCTGCTTCTTCCTAATATACGAAGAAACTTTTGTAGATCTTGATCTTTCGATAATTGGATTAAAATCACACCATAAAATTTATTATATCCTATTTCACTGTGTCTTTTGTACTATTTAATAAAATAAATTAAGTAAATTGAAGAAAATATGCGATAAAGTAAACAAAAAGAAATTAAAATCATAATTAACATAAAAGAATTAAGAAAAATAAGTTTATCATATCTCTCATCAAATATAGAATGAAAGACAAGGAAAATATTTAAAATTATTAAAATTAAGGTTAAAATATCATTTTAAAGTAGCATTTTCAGACACAAATATCTCAATACTTTTGTATAGAATATACATAAACGCATCTATTGATGGATAAAGAAATATAGGATTTCATTTGTAAATATACCGATAACCTTGAAATTTCGTGAAAAAATCGTGACATTAAAAAAGATTTTTGCTTCGTTACATGCGCCTCTTGAAATGGTTTAACTTCGTCCTGAAAACAGTCTGTTTTTCTTCATAGAGTCATGACTAAGGCAGATATTTACTATGTAATTCATGATAAATTAACTGAGACATACAATATGTACTATAATAGGTGCTAAACTTTTTTTATTTTGCACATTATTGTATCTTTACATCTCGCATAAATGCATAAAAATCCACAGTCCCCTTATCAATACAATAAAATAGTACTCGAGTAAAATGAAAATCTCACGTATTTAGATCCAAAGAAACTTCAATTTCATTCCGTGAATATGCATTAAGAATACAATTTAAATCAGCGGATAACGTCCAACGAGGAACACGGATTTTTCGTTGTTTGCACACAATCCAACCTGTTCCTTTTGCTTTTGTACGGACATGAATTATGCAACAATGCGCGCCTCATTTACGTTCAGTTGTTCAGTTCGTCAGGAAAGTTCCTCCTACAAAAAGCTCGCAGAGAATGCACTTTGATTTGTCCCTTTGCATGCGTGCACGTCAGTTTTCTTTCACTTTCCATTCTTTTCTACCGACTATATCATGGAGAAATCAGGGAAGAAAAAGATTGAAAGCGACAGAATCCTGGGGAAAATGTATGTTGCGCAATTACATACTGCCCTTTTTAAAGATCGCAGTAAGAAGGTCTGCGAAATTATAGTATCCAGAAAGAACCATAATCGTTTATTCGAGCGTTGCTCCTCGCTTAGAATACGATAACAAAATTTTTATGTTCGTGAACATATTGAAAAATAACAACTGATGAATTGAATAGATCGAGTTATTTGTAATCCATAGAAATACAAGTGATTTTTTTAAAATACTAAATAGTTTCCATTTCTTAGGGAATATTTGCTCTTTCTCTCCCAAATTGAATGCAAGCACGAAATACATACTATTTTAGACTTTTCACTAATTTCTTACCAAGAATATTTTATTTCTTACCTAAAAAATAAATAGTTATAATACTTTTCATATTTCTAATTCTTTGCGATACACTATTAAGGCTTTCGTTTGTTCGTTATAATTATTTAATTGGTTGTAAAGTGAAAATAAATTTAGCATCGTCAGATTGGCGAGGATTGAACAACCATTCAGACATTTCACAATCCGAGATCTGATCTGAAGCTGCGTGTCAAAGTGAATTTCATTTTTCCAACTGAATGATCCGTCATCGACGCGTAACATTCGCATCGTTGCATGCAAAACGTCGATATCATCGTGCTGTTCGATGTTCGACAGTCGCAATTCCTAAAATTGAGCATCGGAAGCGCGACTGAATATTCTTTAATCGAAAATGTGTATTTGAATTTCGTGAAATTGCTATCAAAATGACGCATCTTGTCCGTGAACTGCGGCGAACGCTTGAATTCATATCGGTTAATGTATCATAAATTAAATAGTGATCAAAATTAAATATTACGAATTATACCCTATATTTTATACATTTTACCATACTATCTATATTGCATTTATTGCTATGCGTTTCTAGACATTTTAAATTTTCTAAGAAACATAAATATGCGCAATCCAATTCTAAAGATTGAAATCACTGCAGCTCGATTCATCTATAATATCGTAAGATACATTTTGTTGAAAATAAGTAAATATCCAGATAATTTCGGATCGTTGCGTAAGTATAGATAATTCGTATTCTTGTTACATCGAAATTCTTCTCTGATCACAAAATAAATGTAGAGCGAAACCTGGATATCATATAACAATTTGAACATCTGTTTTATCAGAACAGATTATCATGGGATTCCGTTGCTCGTTTCCCACGTTTCCTAGCTGAATCGCGTTCCAGTATCTCCGGAAGGAAGGGCAGTTGTATGAAGCTACTGTGCGCGCTCGCAGCTACTCGCGTTTCCTGATATCATCGTGGGATGGCTGTAGCCCACGCGACAAGGGACGCTTACGCGATCCAACGGGTGCAACATCTTAATGCATCCTTATTAGAAATACATGAAATTGCGCTGTTGAAGGGCCTTTAAGACAAGGTATTACTCGAGTATATCAAAACACATATGAAAATGCGATTATACTTCAGCAGATATGTATCTGTGATACAGTGTAATAGCACGATTAACTATCAGGGAATTATAGGAAATGTTTATCGACTACTAGAATATTTTAGTACGTGTATAATATATTGAAAAATATTGTTTAGCATACTGTTTTGTCATATTTATCATTTCATTTTAATATGTTGTATGGTATATTGAAGAATATTGTTTGCTATATTATTTTATCCTATCTAAAAATATTACCATTGAATTAGAATATTGAGCTTTACGTATAAAAATCGAGGGAATTAGTACTATAAAAAGGAAGGTATATTTTGATACACTAAATAGTGTATTTAAGTATATTGTTTAGTTAATTTGGTATACGAGATGTAATATATGTATATGTGAACATGAAGCGATCTGAAAGATTAAAATATGTAAATTAAAGTGTCAGAACGGAAGGACATAATCGAGACAAAAGCTTATGACCTTAGTACGATGATGCAGTCGTATGATAACGATGTTAGCGATAAAAAACTTTATTAAAAACTCAATCGACGTGTACCAGCATGTTCGCATCTTTCTCTCCGATTTATGCTCGCGATGTAACAATCGTTACTCTTCTTTACGATCTTCTACCGCAGAAGCTATTCAACTACCGTACAAAAATCGAATTTTAACAATTCTTGATGTATATACATACATTCCAGAGAACAATTTTTATCCATTGTTTCTGTGCGTAGACCTCAAATTTGCTAAATTTATTTAATTAAAAAATATTTTTATAAAAATTATATTATAACTATTACGAATAAATAATTGAAAAATATAGTTATTATTTTTATATGTTATTTGCACGAAACAACCAGAGTATTTAGAAGCATGTATAAAGTCTGGAATTAATGGGATGTCGTTAAATGCTCGATTCGAAATTTTCTGTACGGTGATCAAAGCGACTGCGACAAATACTTTGAGAATTCGTAAGAGCATTTAAAATACGGAACTTGCGAACTGACGTAAGATATTCGCTCGTGTAATTAGCAACTTTTAATCTTAACTACTGGTAACGAAACTAAGTATATCTGTACCGGGATGCCAAGGGAATTGGGGAAGTAGAAAACTTTAAACATTCGAGTTAATAGACAGACAAGAACATTTAAATAAGAGAATTTTTGTACAGCGAATCACACTGTGGTGCGAGACTATTCCAACACTTGCTTACTTTCGACAATAAATTTATTCCTTCTAATCGCTGTAAATACGTAAAATAATAGAACATCATAACGCGATTAAATTGATTTTTTAAAAACCGATACGCGATAATAAGAAAGATTGGGGTTTACAATTGTCAAATCTTGGAGAATTATTTTTGTTATTAGTCAAGCTCTTTATCTTCAAAATTTTCAATTTTTAAGTTAAGAATCAGATTAAAAATATTTTTGGAACGTGCTGGAAAGACTTCTAACGTTAATAGATGTATATATGTATATATATTATAATCACATTTTATATTTTACAATTGCCAATAATGATATGAATACTAATCTAATTTCAACATTAATGTACGTTAGGTTTTGTTCAAGAATTATTGATATACGAATATACTTACTACGAATACTAAAGTAAGTAACGTGAATTTTGCTAATAAAGTTTTTTAAGACATTTTTGAGTTATGAATCACCTCCACGTTAAATCGATAAACCATTCTACGTAGAATAAAAATTTCTGTACATACAATATTCCGGCAATACGAACGCCAAATTGAATGTTTAATTCACTCACAAACCACAACGCTTTGATAGCCTAGCAGGCAAAAGACAAATCCATTTGCAAGGCAGTATATCCGTCATTCGTATTGATCACGAATGTTTAATTTCCTTTCACCGAGGGTTTCGTCGTTTGATAGTCGAAATATCGACTGTACCCCGCTATGCAGCCATTATGGATACTATAGCTGTCTCGCTGATTTATGAACACCCCGTCCACGCCTAATGGGCGTTTTTTCGCTCGTAAAAACGAAAAGAAAATGGGGAAACAATGATAGTGAATCTGCCATTTCCTGCTAAATCTATTTCAACCGCTTATTTGCCAAATCGGTTAACTTCACAAAACGAAAACTGGAGAAAATTGATGAAATTCTTACGAGATAAAAAGACTGCAGGTATTTATGTAAAGCCATATCTTTATGAATAAGTTTAAAAACATGGCATCTACGTAGACAATTGATTTACTTGTTAAAGATTATAACCAGTATTATATTATGGATATTTTATATATTTCTGTATAGTTTTGCATTTAATACAAGTTTTGCATAGATACATAAATATTCGCAATCTTAAGAAGCATCAATTACAAGTGCTCTAACACCAATATTTCAAATAATGAATTTAAATATTTTGGTCTGTAAATGGCTCATTTATTAACGACACTGTGAAACTGTTTGACTATTTTCCAAGCTTTCGATATCAACGCTATGAAATATTGACGAACATCAGATTGATATTGACGGATTTCACGTAAGCAGGGAATAATATGGTTCTGCGGTTCTATCATGGAAGGGTGGAAAGAGAGGGAAAAAGAAGGAAGCAGGGTAGGGCTTACGAGAATTACTACAATGGTGTGAATTTCTCTGATGGCTGTACGACAGCAGCTGCACGGTTCCATTAAGTCTATTGTAAAATATGTTGAATGCAAAGACATAGGTGACGAGAAACGAGACAGTGGAGAGCCAGATAAAGTTGACGAGTGGTGAAACGAAAAAGCTGAGAGAATGAAAGTCAAGAGAGGAAAGTAACGGGGCAAGAAATAAAGGAGGAAGAGAAATATGTAGAAAAGATGGAAGATGGAAAAAACGGAAAGAGAAAGAGAATGAAAAAGAAGAAAATTAGAAGAAAAAGAGTGGAAAATGTTGAGAGATTATATTAGATGGAAGAATATAGATTATATAGAATTAAGAAGAGAAAGCGAGGAAAAGAAAAAACCGGGAGATGATATTAAATTAGAATAAACAAGAGGGGAAGATACCTATACAGTATACAATGGATTATGCTTAAAAATTTTTTACGTATTATATTTTATAAAACATTGTGAAATTTTATAAGCACTGTAACGAGACATCGGCTATCGTGATTATATTGATCAAATTTGGAACAGATCTGAAAATGTATACAGTTTTCAATTATAATTGTGTTTATTGCACCATCCATATGTAATTCAATGTTTTTCGGATATATAGTGCGCATAGTACAGTCCTACGAGTACCTGAAAGTGTATATAAAAGTTACAAGATATTATTAAGACCATACACCTCGCGTAGATTATTAAAATATTTGCACAAACTTGTATAACTCTAACACGAAGGAGAAATAGCGGAATAGGGAGAAAATGAGTATTTTAATGATTAACTAAGGACCCTTAACTTGGTAAAGATCGAGAACTAAGAAAGAAATTAGAAGAAAAAGCGCGAGAAGAGTGGAAAGAGGGAGGAAATCGATTAATGATTGGAGAAAGCGTGAAAAGTAAAAAACCCCAAGACGATAGAGAAATAGAATAACCAAGATGTTACGTCGGCTGACTCTTTACTTAACCCAGACCACACACCGCGGGCAAGATGGCAGCGAGATGTCTATGCATCCTCACTGCATACTCAATAGCCTCAAGGACCCACCATAAATCTTGTCATTTTCATAGTTAAGGTCCTTCAGATCAAACAAGCGTCTTTGTTCTTTACATATATTGTCCACTGCGGGAAGATGGTTTTCCTCACGTTCGGTATCTTCATTAGCAACTTTTCCTCGAGGGCGGTTAAGACCCTTCCTAGTCCACCAACCTTCTTATTAACCAATCAGAAGCAATGTCTATTATCCTCACTTTCCTAGCAAAAGGATCCTTAACAAATCAGCTCGTCTCGTGCATGGGCACACCTATCACTAGCTTTCCTCCGCCACGGTATCCTGGCTGAACGTCACTTATTTTACGTCTTTAGAATAGTCAACATGTCGCGACACTGATTTTATAACATCTCGTGATTGGTCTCTTCACTTTGGATCAATCAGTATCCCGGAAGTCTTAAAACATTTTAGCGTTCTCTACATTGTAACTTTGTATATCAATCGATACTCACTTATACTTTATCAGTTTAGATCTCTCTAGCGAACAAGTTGTTTGAATAAACTTTAAGTTATACGTATTAATCCAGTGTATAATCATTTCAACCACCTCTATTATCGTAAAAGAAAAGTGGGATCGATCAGTTCGTGGCGTCGATTATATAATCGTAACGGGAATTTACGACTCTGGTTGACGTGCTCGCGAACGCGTCTCTCCGCAAACGGTCGAAACACAAGAGGAAAAGGAATATTCCTCTAGGAAGAAGGGAAAAGGGTGAAACGAGGAGAAAATGAGTATTTTAATGACTGACTAAGGACTGATAAAGACCAAGTACATATAAATGGCTGTGCGTTTGTTAAAGAGGATGTGAGGGAAAGAGAGAAAGATACAGCGGGGTTCTCTCGTAGAGAATGACTTCGCATGGAAGGTAATAAAAGGAAGTTCATCGTGTTCGTTTTTCTTTGCCAACCGTTTCCACTTAATGACCTTTTATTCCAGCTACAGAGGTGGTTGCTCTATTAACTTCCGCCACGCGGTCAGGGGACATTATCTCCCCGCTGGATAACGCAACGATTTTTGCTCGTCTTTCGGCTGAGTGCATCGCGTACACGGAAAATCTAACAGACGTGAGCTGTCTTGCAGCTATTAAAAAGGGGTGAAATAAATTGAAGATCCTGCCGAGCGATTTTTTCTAGTTCCATTAAACTGGTACTCCGAATGGATCTTGCGAAACGTAAGCCGAATGATAATAATTATTTAATATTTTATCGTCTGTGCATATAAACTCGACAAGTGACGAGTTGTAGCTCGGGGATTTCTCTTTTATAATTTTACAACTTTTTAATTCATTCAAATAAGAGTCGGATAATTTTTGATTTTTGTAATTTTTCCTCTGGGAACCATTCTCTTTCTAACTTCTTTTGCATTTTCTGATAGTACTCGATGAATAGACTCGGTACGTAGTGGTTTTGAGTTTAGGAATCCACTAATTCAATAGTTATGTATTTTTAAAGTTTATGGCTTAGTTTAACGTGGTAAATTTCACATTTAGACGGTAAACTATTATTTATTTAAATACATATTGTGCTGATATTGTAGCAGAATATCGCCTTGTTATCAATATACGAATTCATTTGTCAAATACTATTTTTCACAAGGGTTTTTCACTAGTTTTCACTGCCTAAAAAAATACATATGCAATAGCCTAACGCCTAACTAATACTACTGGTACTTTTCTATTTCCAGGAAACAGTATCTGTCGCTCATGATATCAACAAGGACAAGCAAACTATTTACGATTATTCAGTATAAAACGAAGCACGCCATGTAAAATTTTGCTAGTATTTTTGCAAAACAACTTCGACTGGGAAAGTTCCTAAATTTAAAATTGATATCGTTTGAATTCTATTCAATGAGCACTTCAGTAAATATAGGTTTCGATCAAGAAAACTGGGTTCCCAGAGATAAAGTTCGCGTTTTAAAATTCGTTTGTAAAATTTCATTTGCTTTACTGCATATAATGTTTTAATATAATGTTATATTAATAAATATAATGTTTTAATATAATGTTATATTAATAAATATAATGTTTTACTATTAATTTAACTTTACAATTTTTGTATTACTAATTAATTATATTGAATTATGTTGATTATATTGAAGTATAATACCGTATCCAGTACCACAATATCGTAATCTAATATTTTCAGCCAACGCTCAAACCGCGTTGGAAGCACTCGTTCTCGTCCGATCACGAAAGTTAAACAGCGCTGGGCACGGATAGTACTTAGATGGTTGGCCGCTTGGGAATTCCGTGTAGTGTTGGCTTTTTTCATTTTTTAACGTCTTTTTTACTTTCATTGATAATATATAGCCACGTACCACATTATTTAGTTAGTTAATAAGTTATAAAGTATAATGTTGCGTATATGTAATATCGAGCATAGAAAAATTAAGCTTTGGGAGAAACTATCTATTTCCAAGAAAAGATATGCTAGTATACATGTATACATGAATAAAATTTCCTGCCAGTCTAGCAACAACCTATCTCTATGAAAGAAACCCATCGATCATATTCGTTTTCTATATATGAAGAGCGTGGAAACGAAATGGAAGGTAGCATCTGATACCTGTGGTGGACGTAGCTATTAAAAATCGGAACTGAATTTCCGCACGTAAACTAGACTCGATTCGTGGAGAAAAAACGTGGTGTTCTGTTAAACATGGCAGATTATCAAAAGTCGTGTTCTCGTGCGACGATAAAAAATACAAGGGATTTTTTTTTTTGATAAAGAATGTATCAAATACCTGATTAAATCTACAAGGCTGATATATTAGAAAGTGCAGATCGATAAAATCAGATGTAATAAAATTTACAAAAACTTTTAAGATAATCCAATAATGATTCAATCAAAAAACAGTTGCAACTCGGAATCATCTAATTATTTTATCTCGCAATCGAATTTGATTTGATTCGAATCGAATTTTTGTCATACTTGAAGTTTGATTAATTTGGAAGGACATTGGTGGTTACATTGAACGAGAGACTTCGTTTACTCTGACATGGAAATCATCGAATTATCATGGGTCACAGACGTAATCGCATTGACATCGGTTTTCGCCAATAATCACGCTATAATTACTTTACGGCGAGCTAGGTTTGTTCGCGCGCGAAATATTTTATTAGCTTAAGCGTGTACGATAGATCGTTTAATTATGCATCGTAATTTACCCTACAATAGCTCGTTGCTCCACATCGTATGTACCCAATGAAACTTTTACCGATTTGCTCCCATTTAAGCCTCGATGCGGTCTATTTCATTAGAAGAATAATTTATGCGTAATATGTAATTAAAACGTTCTAAGGTTGCTTGAAATAAAATTCGTCTTTCCTTTAACCTCAGCGATATCTACTTTTATATGGAATTTAAAACTGTCTTATATTTTCTAAAATAGAAGAGTTTCGTGGAAGATATCGCCGCTTATTAGATTTTCTTTTCTAAAGAGAAAGGTTTCTTGCGTATTGCATAAGATTCAAAGGTTCGCAATAAACTCTACGTGCTTTTCTTCACAATGGGTTAAACGAGTCTAATTTTAAGAGGAAAATTTGCTCGCTTTTTAATTTATAGAAGATTTTAATGATACAGTTTGATACATCGATTTGCTCCATTGATTCGGCCTCTATTACCGAGTTTCTATTAATCTAATCATTTAACCTATTATTCGAAACATTTTAATTTAATTTTATGTATTATAAATTAACTGACTGAAATTCTGAAGAATTCTAAAGTTTTCGCAAATTATAGACGAACGCATAAAAATATGTATAATTGGAATTGAGAGAAAGTTTAAAAAATAATTGTGAAATGTGTTTTTTAAAATAAAACGGAGTTAGTATCGAAATGAGGAACGAGAATTCATAAATCTGGTTGGTAACTTGTTACATACAGATATGGCGTTCATATATTTCAGTACTACAAAATACAAAACGACTTCAAGCTATGAGTTTCGTCATATTTGTTTAGCATACATATGCACTATATTATATTATTCATACGATTTATATGCACGGGATAAACGTCAGGAAATTCAAAATTAATATCCACCGTTGTATATAAGCACTATAAACATCTAATTTAAAAAGTATTGCTACCAAATCCGGTAATTATCGTTGAAAGTTATTTTCATTACGGTTTTTATAACGTGTTTCCGAATATTGAGCTTACTCTTTTTTGAAAAAGGAGAAGCATGTGTCTCAGAGTAGGAATTAAATGAATCCCATAAAATTCATGAAATTAAGAAGCGCTTTTCGCAATTTTTATATTTTTTAGATATTGGAAAATTCTTACATTTTAATAGCAATTGAATTTTGCACTGGCGTTAATGGTATCGTTCCTGGTAGTAACGATCGCAAGCGCTGCTTAATCGCAAAATTGGAAAGCAGTTACGTCGATAAACGAGTGCTGAGAGTATGAAATTTGATAGACGAGCAGTTTGATGATTTATCGTTTGCATTAAACCGGACATTTAAATCGTATCGCGATAAATGTAGTTGCAGTAAAGTATTTGGGAATGATCTGTTCGTAAAATCACCATTTTTTCGAAATACGTAGTTTCTAATAATAAAGAGACTATTGTGAATAGAAAAAATATAATAAATATAGAAAAAATATGAAATAAAGAAATTGCAATTGTTAATTGTTTCAAAAAATTCTGAGTGTAAAGAGTTAATACGTTTTTGTGATCCGGAAAAAATGATTTTACTATTACTTTATTCCATTCCTTCTTTTACTTCAGTAAAAAATAATATTCAATTTTAGCAACATTAAATGAGAGCTATTAAACTGTGACAATTTTGAGAGTACGAGGTTCGTCATTTTATACTGCGTAAGGTTCTTTCAATTTTGTACATATATGTACAATACGTATAATAAAATTATAACGATGATTATAAATATTCTTAAAATTAAGAAGCATATTTTAATGTTTTAAATATTTTAAACGTTTCTAGTATTAAGAAATATATGATTTGAAACATTTTTCTAGCGTGTCAGAAAATCTAAATTTTACCTACTTTTTGCTGTTGTCTTTTCATTTTTTCTTTTCTATTTAAAACATATGAAACTTCTCACTAAATTTTCAGTGAATTTTTTCCCAAAACCAAATAGACGGTAGTTAAGTATAAGTTCTACTTTTGTCTGTCTTTGATCGGCATGACAATTTTATCGTTGATTGGTTCAAGCTTCGAAGAAAAAGTTCGTTCGGTGAAAATATATCTTCCCTTCGACTACATAAATCTGCAGGCAATGATTCCAGTTTCGGCTCACGTTCGCATAATTTTTGTCGCGTCACGCGTTATCCGACTGAGTTTCCGCGTTAAAAAGTACGAAGCTGGACATCGTTTTTCTTCAAACATAAATTGGGAGAAAGGATATCGCTTGAGTGTGAAGAAATTTGGGAGAAATTCTTGAAATTTGAACGACGTGACGATCTTACGAGAAAACTAATTCCATTTGTTATGTGGATTTAAACTCTGAAATTTACAATGATTCACGATAGATATATATCTATACATTTTCAAGAGATCCAATGTATATTAAAGATAGAAGAAGAACATGATAAATACATTCGTTTTTGATTTCCTGATTTTAATGTAAAGAATCAATTATATTTTACTATTACCTAATACATTCAGAATATCGATTTTTCTGCAAGTTCGAAGCAATCACACATTTATAAATCTAAGAAATAATGTAGTACAGAACAGTTTTGGCACCTAAAATATTTGTAGATATATTATAATGTATCGATTATACGTATAATGTATTATGAAACATTTATAGCGCTCAGTGTAGAGTAAACTAATGTAGAATGAATATTTCAATCTGTTATTGTCTCGCGTAATTTATTATATCCAGAGAATATATGTTCAATGACTAAATTCTGCAGTCAGCTATATAACAAATTGTAACAAATGAGTTTTATCCAAATATGAATTAATTTCATGCAGCTTCCTTTCTCGTTCCCGCTCAACCAAAATCTCACTCCAAAAATAAACTCCAAAAATAAAGGATAGAAAAGATTATAAAAAAAAATTTTCGTACTTTTAAATTCAACTATGCTAGATAGGGCCACATCAATGAGAAAAGAAAAAGTACATCAAAACCATCAATAGCAGAATATGTTACGTTCACCCTTCGCCATCATAATTCTTTTCAAAACTCCATTTATGACGTGGTACGAATGTAAATCGTCGAAAAATCGGTCCAGTTTTTACAATTTACGAGCGAGCTCGACTTTCTAAAAATTTATCAGCGCGATATCGAAATTATAACGTTGCAATCTCTTTGATAGCGATTCTCTGTTTGTAACCTCGTTATCTCGTCCCGGATATCCGCTGATTCCTTTATGCAGCTCGAGGAATTTTATTTCACCGTAGCCCCCGTTATCCGGAAGCGACGTTCGCGATCATCAGCTTCGAACGTAATTAAAATCGTTTCGCGTTGCTCGACCGTCTGTGTACGTGTTCCCCGATAGCGGTAATCAATTTTTCGATATCACACGCGTATATTCGCGGCTACCTCGCCCGCGATGCCGCGACAAATCGATCCAGCCGCTTAATTATTCGCATCATTCGCGAGGGATATCGCTTTGCCTGTTGCCGATATTGTGAAAAATCGCGGGATTCGTCTTGAATTACTCGCAACACTGGATAATAAGAGGGAAAGTTGCGCTTTTAACGGCTATTTAAGTTTCTTTGATTAAACTTTTGTTTGTTCGCGAGAGGAGAACATTGTTAGTCATTATTAAACTGCCAATGTTTATGCAAATATTGGATCAGTGTATATGAAATATCGCCTTTTTTCATTTTTAACCCGCTAATATCATCTATTAAATATTTGTCTCTTCTTAATTATTGAGCACATTAAAGGAGAAGTTTACTGTGAATTACGTATATTTAATGTTATGGAGAGTTAAAATAAATATACGAAACTTGATTATCCGATCCGATCATGTCATGCATAAGAAAGATAACAATTTTTATTATGATTAAGTTTCTGAAAATCAAAGTTCCAATTTGTGCGTATTTTGTATAATTGTTCAAAGTTTATGCATGCCAATTTTCTTGAAAGTAGATCAACATTTTACAACAAAAATGGATAGATATTATTTCATTTGAAACTGCACTTATTAACAAAATAGCCAATAATTTGTTTTTTCTGTAAAGTTCGCTTTTTCATCATGATATCTAGGGAAAGAATGATGTTGAAACGAAGCTCGCTTCAGAGTCGATAGCACGTAATCGATAACATTGCTAATAATGAAAACGTAATGGTTTTAACGTCGTGCGTAATTTATCACGATAATATATCATTTGTAGGAAATTTTCAAGAAAAAGAGCAAGTTTTTCTAAAGCGATTGATCGAAATTTGTCAAATTATTGTAGTAAATGTTATAATTGTTATAACACTGAATGGTTCTGGAAATGGAAATGTTCTGAATGGTTTTAATCGCATTCTGTAATAATTGTGTTACGAGAATAAATTCGAATACTTATTTAATACTATTAATAATAGATTTATTCTCAACGCAATAATTTGTTTTCTCAGTAAATATTGTGTGAATAAGAGATAATGATATATTTGATAATTGTGCGATATTTATTTGCTGTGAAATATCCTGTTTACTTGTTAAAAGATATAAAAGGAGAGGAAGAAATATGAAATTGCTGTATTAACTATCTCTTAATTACCACAGTTATTCATTTATCGATAATAATGAGTCTCTCATTTTAACTTGTTAAACAGGAGATAACAATATCCTTATTCATACATTTCTTATTCTTTTTAATGTTGTGACTGCTTTAAACTTTAAATGCGGTATTTCATCTTTGTTGCAAAAGAATCATATCAGATTTATATTTGAAAGAATCTTAAAATCTGACTAATCGGAAATTGATTTATTTTTATTACATTTTAATTGTAATTATAGAGATTATAGAATTTTCTAGCTAAAGAACGAACCGTTTAACAGGCTAATGAAAGCCAGATTTTCTCCTTTTTATCCATATAAGTGCTATTCGTTTGGTACCAGCTTCGATACTAACAAGTCAATTGTAACTTTCGTATCAAAGTAATGAGTTCTCCGTTGGGAATCAGCACATGTTTGGATTCGAAATTCCGAAGTTTCTAACAAACTCTACAAATCGTAAACAGTTCCATTTATTTTTATCCTCTCGAAAAATTGTACTCTTTGGGTTTGTTTGAAAACTTGTACTCTTTGGGTTTGTTCGAAAACTTGTGAACTGCGTACACGTTGTAGCAAAATCACAGTGAACTAGCAATTGGACTACAATGGCTGCTAGGGAGCAAATATATCGTAAATATACCGTAGCCTATTTTCCAAGCGGTAACGGCTAAACACACCCCAGGAATCATATTTCTTCTTTTTTTAACGCGATATGTGAATATTTCCATTCTATTAAAAAGCTGGATTTTCACACTGTAGTTTTCAATTTTTATTAAATAGAATTTTCCTACTTTAATTTTCCTTACTAATTTTGTTAATCACAAATGTTCAAAATTTACAACAACGTTCGTTCCTATTCTTCCTTTCTTCTCTTATATAAATATATATATATATATATATACATAAATATAGGCCTTGAATAAATCTAATCTTAAGCTAGATCTTTAATAATTCTCCTCCGTGCAACGTGATTCTTTGAAGATCAATTATTTCAATTATCTACTTATTACATGATATAATTATTTTTTGAAAGTATTTCAACAATTCCTGACGTAATTGTATATGTACATAATATTTAATGTATTATTACGGGATGAATTCCATCATACTTATCGTTCGATACCCGATTTAAAAAAGTGGAAAAATTTAAAAGGATATTCATTCCGATCTTTTACTTTTCACCAGCTGCATAGAACGAAAACTAAGTGAAACAATTCGAAGCATCCACTAGACGTGCGTATCTCTGAAAACCCTTCGCGAGCCGATTAATTTTGTTTGCTCTCAGGTGCCCGATTACGAAATTGCATTCCAACGGCCTAATTTCATTGGCTTGCGTTCGCGAGGTGGCAACAAATTAATTACGATCGCGTTGAAACCGCGACAAGCATCGGACGGCCTGATAAAGTCCGCTGAAAATTCGCGTGCCACGAACAAAACAGAACAAGAGTAAGGGTGAAAGAGAAAGGGGTGAAATTTAAAAAGGAAAAAAGAAACGGTGGGATGTTTGTTGAAATCATGGCGCGACCTGTAATCTCTGTAATGGCCTCGTTATTCGTTGGAACCGTGAAATATAATTTCTCGCAATAAATCATGACATACGTGTCGGACGATGAAAGGTAAAAAGGTTGTTATTGTATAAATATTTCTGCTATGTATTTTTCACATTCCGAAAATAATGAATTGGCAAAATGAGTTGCTGATATCATTTCATTGAAGAATTGTTTGATAAGCTTTTAATCGTTTAATGGTCGTTTACTTTATTTTAATATACAGAGTGTAACAAGGTTTTAATAAGGTCTAATAGCAACCACCATCCTGAGTATCTGTGAGCGCACGAGAAGAGAGAAATTTTTCGAATAGAAATTGCATAGCACAAAATGGCTCGTCGTGTTGTTATATCGACTCTTTTGCAGGTGAAATTGTTCAGGGGATATGAAGGTATTTCTCTTTTTTAATGATATACCATGTTTTTCTAATTGTATCTATCTAAGCATCGGAAGATGATTAAAATCAGAAGGTGACTATGGTATTCAGTTTCTTTCTCTTCAAGAGAGAACTTCAAGGAAACAAACTTAAGACATAACTTCATTTCAATAATTGAAATACATAAGGAATTTGCACTCGTAAATCCAGTACCACTTCGAAGCTAACTCAATTTATTTCGAGCGCGTGTTAAGGTAAATTAATCGAGATTGCGAACGTTAACGATGTCCGAAGTGGGATAATAAAAATTACCAAAGAACAAAATTAATGATCGTATACCTTTCAACGGTTCAATAATGATACTTCAGCCACGGACAATCTGTTTCCCTTCTTGGATTCTTCGAAGAACAGAGAATTCTTTCGGAGTTCTACTCGTATCTCGCTAAAGATCTAGACTCGACGTATTATTAATTGTTTTCTCTTTATTTTTGATAAATTAAGACGTCGATAAAAGTAAAATATCACGCCAACAAACTCGATGCAATCTCTTGGGAATACGTTTCTTTGAATGTATAGTAAAAATACGTATGCAAATGGCTCGCGATTCCATTCATGCCACCGCTTGTACATCTGTCGATGAACATTAAAAAGGCAGTGCAGCCATACGACTGTATATTTCAAACCGTATTTCACGTTTCGGAATAAATCTCGTTGTTTCGATGCGACATTGTTTCAAAGCACATCGTATTTTGCTATGGTTTTATCAATGTACGGTTGTTTAGGTTTATACGACGGAAGGAAAAACGCAGCGCAGTTAAAATCCGTTGAAACATCGTTCCGCGTGGAAAATATGTAAACGGTGAAACGTTTTTAATGACTTCTTTGTTGTTAGAGTTCGTCATTTTAAAATACATTTTTGTTCCTTAAATTTGGAAGAATGCAGCTTCTTTACTTATCTATATTGTTGACATTTTTAAGCTCGAAATTTTTTCTTTTTTCTTACTATATCTTTGTTAAAGAATTATTATTCTACAGAGGCACGAGTAAATTAAGAAATTAATAATTTTATTTGCTCACTTACAATTAATTACAACTTCAAGGAAATTTCACTTATTTTATGCAATCAAAAAATTTTAACTAAGGGAATGTATAATTAGAATAAGCAATACTTGACTAGAGGTCGTCAACTTCTCTAATTAAAAAAGTTGACCAACTCTTTTACATGCACTGCCTACAAGCATTGAAAACGTTTAAAATGCTGAAATATTTAATAGCATAACGTAATATTATAATAAAATATTAAATATTAAAAGCATTTAATATTTAATTCTACGCAGAACATTTAGTTAAAAGTACGACAAATTGTATAAAATTAATAACATCTACTTGAAAGTATTACAAATTCTAAAATTAAAAATTTGAAGCTCGAAATAATAATCGTTTTATATCGGAAATAAAATTAGATAAGTTAAAAGCATGTGTTTGCTGGGCAGCTGTGAAATTCGTTATTAAGTCAATAGTCTGGCAATTAGAAAGAAGAATTGGGCTAACTTATAGCCAACTATTGCAATGGCTCGATAAGATTGCGCCTATAATTGAATTTCTATACTTTTCCATTATTCTCCGAATCTATTGAAGTAATCTTGCTAGAAATCCAAGAAGGAGGCAATAATAGATTTCTCGTTGCACGATCCGTTTCGCAACTGATGACCGAGATTATTCTAGTTAAAATCGAAAACGTTTCGCCAGGGAACGATGATACCGAGTATTATTACGCCCTTCGTGGCATGGTGGAAACACTAAAAAATTCCTGACAGGAACAATTATCCATCGAATGGAATTTTCAATCGAATTCCGATTTTTTTAATCGTACCACTGATGGATTGAAATTTTTTGACGGAATTCGGTTTAAAGTGAAAAAGAACGTTACATGGGTTTACTTTTAATACATTTTGGAAGGCGCAGTTCCTTTTTAAACGAATTTCCTGATATTGTTGGAAGTAAAATATTGGAAATAAAATACTGGAAGTAAAATATCGAAATACCATGAAGTTTATGATGAAATATTAATTAGTATGAATTTCGTAATAGGTTACGAAAACATAAAAATACTGCAGATTTTTAGCGTGAAATTTTATAAAATAAAGGTTCCTTTGTAAAATACAATTTTTTGAAATATTTCATATTCCATTTTATTTCTATTATATATTTTATTTTTTATACCTTTTTTATATATGCCACTTATTATTTTTCACAGTGTTACTAAAAATAAGAAAACTACGAGAATGTTTTATGAATAATACCGTTTGTTAATAAAGTTGTGAAAAAATATAAAAAATTTGTAGGTATAAAGGTAGTCCATAAAAGATCTATTATAAAAAATTCAACGTCATAATTAAAATAAAATAAAAAGCAAAGAATGTAACATTGATTGACGTAATAAGTCAGCCTTTATCTCTTTTGGGATTTTTATACAAACTATGCATTTTCCTTTATACATGCATAAAAATATATGTGTGTATAATTTCCCTTTCTTTGTTTCTCAGATAAATTTACCTGACTGCGTTTTCTAAATAGATTTACGGTGAAAATTAAACGAATATTTGCTTTTTCGATTTTCATGCAATCATCGAATCATCACAGTTTTTTTTTCGCTTCTTTTTATATTGGGAAGATCTATTCTTTTTATTATTCCGAATGTTTATGTTAATTAAAGGGAAGCATTCGACAGTAGATTCTGCCTGTTATTAAAATACTGTAAAATTCGTTGTTCGAGGAATTTATGAATAAAAATGTAAATTAGTGGTAAAATATTCCGAAGGTATAACTTTATAATATAATTTGCAATTCATTTATTCAACTGACGTATTTCCGGTTTGACTTTTCACCCTCTTTATTTTAAAAAATCTTTTTTATCTTTTTTTATTTTTTATTCCAGCGTGACAAAATAAATGGGTTATTTTAAACTCGAAGAAATCAAATTTCAAGTATTCTATTAGTAAAACAATTTTTTGCGCACAGATAGAGAAAATATGAAAAAATTCGGAATAGAAGGTTAAAAATATAAAAGTTACAAATGCACAAAACCATATATTTGGAGGAAAAGTGTGTGCAAGTCTGAATTACTTTTTTAGTAATAAAAGCAATATACAGGTACCCTTTGGTAGCTTCAGGTACACATCTATCAGTACCTCGTAAATATAGAAAATCATTAAAACTTGAACAAATTGTTCTAATTTTTCACTGTGGCAAAATATTTCATTTTCTATTAAAAATATATTAAACTGCTATATGTATAAGGATTTCTAATATTAAATAATTTAATTTCTTTCGAAATATATTTTATATACATATGTATTTGGCTGTAGGATCCGGCAGCAAGGCAGTTGTCTTATTCGATAGGATAACAGCGATAAAATTTTTATTTCTGTATAAATATGATTACTTATACACAAGAAGACTTCTAATATTTAATAACACGATCCCTTCTTAGCTATTATACTCAATACAATAAGATTCTTATGTTTCTGTAATATATATATATAACAAATTGTTTACACACAGAGATTTTTAATATTTGATAATTAAATTTCCTTCCAAATATATTATATGTATTTAACTGTAATCCTCGACGATATATTGTTATATTCAATAAAACAACTGCGATAAAATTTGTATTTTTTATTAAAAAAGATACATATCTAATATTAAATGATCCAAATTTTTGTGATTAGAACATTGCGATCTTAAATATTTACCTGTATGTTCTGACAATAGGGTAAATAGTGACGTATTTTATGAAGCGAGCAAAAATAAATCACACGGTGAACATATTATTTATTTTCAATCGATTAGATTTCAGCATATGCACGGATTTCGCGTTATTTGTTTCAAAAATGAACAACTCGATTGGCAAGCCGCGATTCAGCTAAATCAATTGAAACGGATTTATTTTCAGGACGTATCGATGCGAGCGTTTAATTACGTTAATGAATCGATGGTTTTCTTTCTTCCATCCAGCTCATTGTCTTTTTTTCTTCTTTTTTCATTCGTTTATTTGTATCAGTATCAAACAATTCATTGCACGACGATACTTTTTCCGACCTAGATTGCTGCGTGCTTAATTGATTGAAAAGAATCGGTACAGTGGATACAGATTTTAACGATTTTCGACGATGCAATTATAAAATATATCGTCTTTGCTTTAAAATTTTTTCGTATTCATTAATAAATTATTCATAATGTAGTAATAAGTAAGCATTTATGGAAGGTAGATGTTTATGAATTTATGGATAATTTCAAAGTATAAAAATATACAGAATTTTCATTTATAATTTGGCTAATATTTTCGGATTTTGTGGGTTTCTAGTAAAATATCGTTAATTTTATTCGATACTTATGAAACTCGCGTCTACTCTTTCTTCGTTTATCATTTCTAATCATTAACGTCGAAATATCGATAAAAGCTGGACGATGAATTGTACGAACAAAATCTTCACGAAACTCACGAATTTTCGACAAGTTGTGAAATATCTGTCTCGACCTAATCACCCTACTTTGAATTTTGCAGTTTCGTTCGCATTTCGGAGCAACTTCTAATTGTAATTCGCCAATTTATTGTTATTGTCGAATTGCGTTCTGTGTTGCGAAATGCTTCCATAACTTGCCTAAGAAGTTTTGAAATTTGATAAAACGAACATATTATTATTAATTCTTGCTGATTAGTAACTGATTTACAATGTTAATTTTCAATTTCTTAATGCATACGTCGATCGTAGATGCAGTAAAAATAATAACGAAGTAGGGGGGATGCAAAAGTAGACAAGTGGAGGGGAGAAAGTTGTGCTTTGTGTAAATAATTTATTGCCTTTCACAGCTTAAAGCAGTGACCGGTATTTTTGCCTCAACACGATGGTGTGAATTGCCTTTGGTTTATATCGATGAATATTAATAAGCAGGATTTTTATGTCAGAATCGCTGGATATACGTGTCCCGTCGCTCTTCCAAAACATTGTTATCAAGTCATAAGATTATGGAAATTTGATTGATTGCAAGAGTTCAACGACAATGTACTTAATTTAAATAGATAGGTCTATTCATCGAAGTACTAGAATTTTTATTTACGTTATTGCATATCACTGTTTGGAAGTCTTTAGAACACATCAATCCTCGTGGGAAACATTATTAATTCTTTGCTGGAACAGTAATTAAACCAAATTTTTCCGATCCCTACTGCTATAAATAAATAACAAGAAGTCGTACAAGAGATCGTGTAATTCTTGTAAATAACACTATCTGACTCTTACGAATACATTGTTCAATCAATGTTTTCTTAAGAATATAGGAATATTGTATCATACATTAATTTAGTAACACCTTGGAAGAGACAAGTTTCTAATGCGCAAGAGATGAAGAAAATAGATAGATTTTCGTAAAATTTAGATAATAGTATATCATAGTTGTTCTCACATGATCAAAGCTCTTCTTTTCTTCTCCTATAAATAAATTAATTAACACGTTGATTGTCACGATGGTTATCTGTAACCCATATTTTACCAAACTTTTTAGAATGATTAAAACAAGATATGCTTCAAAGATTAATAAATTTTCATATATAACACTCATCTGATAGACTCATAATACAAATTTCACCCTTTCGAAATCCTCTTCCTTAACCAGAGAAAAGAAGACCTATCATACTTCAACTACTTACTCTATCGATTTCCTTCGAGAGCCACATCAAAATTCAGCCAAAAGTTCGCCCGCTCCGTTTCACACTGTTTTCCATCCCAACCGGTCAGAACGTAATAGCATCAGGTACGACGGTAATTTCCAAAATTTATTACCCTGTAGAGAAACTCGTGTCCCGATCGATCAATAGCTCTCTTGATCGAATTTCACAACTATCTCCATTTTGGTATGCAACCAGCCATAACTTCGATGCGTGGCTTTTTCTCTCATCGCAAGCTCGATTTTGAATCGCGATTTTCATAGGACGATGGGGAAAAGAGCGCGTTTTTACCGGCGTGAAATCCAATCTGGATATATTGGCAACGACCCAAAGGTGAGTAAACGAGACAGGACGGATTGGAATTTCAACGAAACCGAATAAACAAATGATGCACCGTGTGGCTGTGGGGTCTTCACATCTGTAGAGTTCACCGCGGTGGAAGTAATCGAAGCATTCGGTAGACCGGTAGAATTAATGGTACTTGCGGCAAACCGGAGTAGAAACTTTATGGAACGACGTCGTTTAGAACGAATCGTAACTCAAAGAAGATTACAGGGAATATTCGGTGGTATTAGGTTCTTTGCGTCAGGTACTGGTGTGGCCCCGGAAGAAGCGCGCTATGTAAATTTCTGCCGCTTTAGTGGAACGTTCCTAGCCATTTATGAGTGATTTATACGGATTGAATTTGTTCTCACGGTTTTATAAGTCTCACTTGTACATAGAGTATTGGGAAAAATTACAGCTTTTAACTTTTAGCTATAGAATAAAATTATTAATTAATTTCAGCTTTTAACCATTGTTCATCAATATGTAGCGGCACATGCGTCATAGGACGTTTCGAATCGAGGATGGCTCATGCCGTTGTTTTGCCACAGAGGATTAACACAGTACAACGCACAAAATGCAATAAACAAACTCTGGACAAAGCAATATCGCTGCTACGTGCAACCGTCACCCGGAGACAAGTTCAAACCTTCTGGTACCCCCCCAGCCAGTATAAATAGACGACCATGCTCTCTAGACGTCGTCAATCTAGTGAGTCGTCGAGATTATCAGTCGAGCGAATAAGTATAGTGAATTAGTCTAGCGAATCAGCATAACAATTAGTATCAGTATCGAGTATCCTTGTAACTAATAGCGTCGAGCGACCAACACTTACGATTAACTCTGTATTCTACATTTAAAAATATCTGTAAATATATTTGACGAAATCAACTAATCTCGTCATTATTTTAACCAACAACACGTCTCACCGTCCACCATAAATAGATTGGGGATTTTTATTAGAATTTGGAGGACATAATTTTTGAATACATATAAGGATAAATGATGTATATGCGCGCGTTGATGAGAGAATGAAAGAATATCGGAAGAACGAATGCGGATTGGATGGTTGAGTCGGTTAGTTAATAAAAAAAAGCGAACATGGTATCACGTAACGGCTAATGTACTTTCCTATTTATTTTATTTCATTAAATTTTACTTTACTGTTATGTGTTTCTCATTCCTCATTCAACGACCCATCTAATATTTATTCTTTTATGGACACAATTACTAAAAATTGTAACGAATACTCTATCTTAGATATTTTACATATTTCGTATATTCTGTACATTTTTGCACTTTGAAATTTTACAAGAAGAATAGAAATGCGCAGTCTAATCGTCGGATTTAAAGTTATTTCTTCTCATCTTGGTAGTTGTAAGGTTATTCAATTTTGTATCTATCATGTTGAGACACCTTGTCTAAGATTTTACGAATGTCTAGGTTAAGTATATTGATTGGCAAAGATAATTTGTCCTTCGACACTATTTGGCTTCATTAAGAAGAAAAACGAAGGGATTTTATGGATTAGAGGAGAAAAACGAAAACGACAGCCTGTCGTATGAGAAAAGGGAAAGTGAACGTATTGCCCAAAAACAGCAGGATAAAGGGGCTATTTTTATAAAGTATAAGGCATAAAGAGTATATTGTCGTAAGAAGAAACACGAAGATTCCGTTAAAAAATACCCATATACTTTTAAAGGTGATTTGTTAAACCATAAATAAAGTTAGTACGAAAAAATAGTTTGTTTATATCAGTATGTCTCTGTCAACTTTCTCACTATACATTTTATTTTATTTTTAGATTACTAGATTTTATCATTGTAGAGTAAAGTAGTAAACATTTTTAATATTTCACTAAATATTATGAAAGTAATTTTTGAGCTATTTTTTTCTTTATGGATTATGTCGTTACATGTATAGAAAATATTTTGCGTAAATAAACATAACGTGATCTGATACTTTTATGACCAACTGCGTATGAACAAAAATGCTAGCAGTATCGTACCTATATTCTTAAATTGTAGCCCATTTCCCAAACATGAGTTACCGTAATGAAATATTGAATACTTCCACATTATTCAACTGATAGACATATTTTATACAACTACCTATTCAGGAGAAGGTTGGTCAGACAGTGATGTCCATTGATTTTACGTTCAGCTACGATAGTATTCAACTTTATAGGAGAAGTAAATAGTAGAACTTTATTTATTGCTCTGGACATTCAATAGTACCTGTGTTTCAAAACATCGATACCGGTAAGCATACAGAGTGACCTTTTATATTATGTATCTTATTGCAGAGGCAGCGGTGCCTTAAGAATGCATGCTGGTGAAACATTCTTACTGTCAGAGTTTGTCAACCGTATTTCAGTCTTACGACGTTTACTTTTCTGATGCAAAATGCAAGAATAACAGTGGTATTTATGAATTAGCCGATTTCTCGATATATTCTGTACAGGTGGTTATTTTTATTTCTATGCAGTTATTTTCCTGCTCTTGTTCCAATTTCAGAGAACTATACTTTATTCTGGAGATAAACTTAACTTTTTTTTAACGAAATATACGTATATATTTCTTGGAAATTTTTCCTTATGTGACGTAATGTTTTTTGTATATAGTACAAATAGCGATTTATTAAACGATACTCTATATAACTAATTTTAATTATACTTTTTGCCCAATCGACCAAATATTTTTAAATTGTACAAAAATCAACTCTTTCGCTTTTACTTACTGTTTCCAGTTTTACCAAAGATTACGAATATATCAAGATTCGTTCTAGCATGAATGCGATGTCGTCTTCGTTTCGTAGCGTTTAAATCGAGTATCGATTCGCCAGGAGGATTCCGTATTCGCCAGCATGAAGAAGCACCTTGCTCTTTCCTCATCCTCCTTAAGATCTCGTCGACCGTGTCGTTTTTGATATATGACACGGAACAGACAGATTTTGGACCTACGAGAAACTTTGACTCACGGACGAAGAATGTTCATTTTAACCCTTATCAATTCACGGTCCACCATCCGCTTTTGCCTCCGTATTTTCTGCCTTATGGTTAAATAATCAGATTTGCAATGGCGCGTGTAATTACGATGCGACAAATTCGAGAGGATTAAATTTTAAGTCGAGCTATCATATATACATTATATATAGATATAAGGCAAATTTTGAAAATAATATAGATGTAATTAGATTGTGGATTTTAACGCATTTTTATATTTTTATGAACATGACTAAAGAATTGAATCTAAATAGAAATTCGTTTCATCTACAACATATTATCATAAATACTCTGTTCTGGATATTTTATACATTTTTACATATATTATGCGTTGTGTGCATTTTGTATCTATAAATCTTGCAAAAATACGTAAAAATCCACATGATAAATAGTCTACATACTTTTCAATCATACTTAATTAGTATGGTTTCTAAACGATACGTATCAAGCCTTTATTTGCTCATTCTTCCACACCCTTAAACATAAAAAAGACCAATCGTTTTTTCTTTTATTGGATTCACCTACGAACCCCGTTTAACCTTTTCGTGCTTCATTCACAAAGGAATTTTACTGTTAAAAAAAGGGGACCTTCGTTTGAATGTGTTTGAGGCGACAGAATCGTAGAAGTCCGCTTTCAATCATTTCACCAGAGTACAAAGTTCTTGTTGACTTCAATGACTTTTAGGACTTTCATTTTGTCTCGACGTTTCGTGTCGAACGTAAAGTTTCTCCACATTGACTTTGCAAGCGTCATAGTTATTATTCTTTCGCTCTCTCTCTCTCTCTCTCTCTCTCTCCCCGCGTCTTATCTCTCTCTCTTTCTCTCTGTGCACGAATCGCTTTCGATGGAGTAGAAACCTGTGCTTTTTCCCTCTCGAGGGAGAACCTGCAAGAAAAGGCCACGCAAGAAAGCTATCTTCCAGAAACGCTTCTTCCAAGCTGCTTCTTGAATAAGAGAGCCCTTTGATTCTGAGAGAGGGTTGAGATACTTGTGTCGGGCGTTCCTTGATCGGTAATTACGGGAATTCGATTTTCAGCCATTTGTAAGCTGGATTTTAACACTGACACCATCGGACTAGTTGAAATGGGCGATTTATAATTTTTCATAGATATTTCATATACTAATCCCACTTTAATCGCGTGTTGGATTTTAATGTTAAAACTACCATAGTCAAAATAACTAATTTTTAGTTATAATTAGACTATCTGAAAGAAATGTAAATACTATCGATTATAAAATTAGCAATTAATAACAAAATTAGCGAAAGAGTTAATATATATATGTATAACTAAGAAATGATTTCAAATTTTTGATCAGTATTACATTTTGAAAAATTTTCAATTCATTTTTCATTTCAATGAATCATTTTCATTTTGCAGAATTTTTTAAAAGAATTTTTAGTCGAATTTTTTCGAGCAAAAAGTAAAAAACTAATATTTTATAGCTGTTACGTAGCGGTCCTATATTCCCATGGTTGAAATAGAAGCAAGTGCGGGATAACTCGAATATCATATCTTTTATCATTATAAAGCCTTTTTCTTTGTTCTTCTTTTTTTTCGAATCGATCCTTTTGAAAGTTTTCTATTCGTGTAGTTAATCATTTTCATTGAACATCGCGTGGCTTAATATTTTCCTTTAGCGAGTCAGGGAAAGGTAGTAAACACTGGCGTGAATTTTAGGTGTAGAGCAAGAGTAAAGTCGTAAAGTTAACAGCTGTAGTGGTTCGTTTTCGAAGATTACTTCTTTTTTCTCCTCTTTTACATACCCGTTATATCGACCGAGTATACTATTAATTTTCAAACTTTTTGTCTTACGAGATCTACATCCTTTCGATCTATATTATTTTCTCTTTAGAAGCTTTATGGTAACTTTATGTAATATGTACCAAAGTATAATATTACATTATTATTTACTGTGTAATATAATATACTATTATATGTATTTTTATATACAGAGCGCACAAAAAGGTCGTAAAAGAATTGTAGAAGCATCTAGTACTTAACAAAACAAGCAAAAGAGTCTTAATCAACACGAGTTCAAAAACTATTAGTTTCGCGGTTACGAGATGTTTAGTATACAGCTGATTTGTTAAATAAGTTTCAACGTGCGTGCACTTCTATGAGAAAATGTGTCGATGTGTTTGTTGAAAGGAACAGGGGTCACATCAAACATATCCTTTAATTGAAGCTAATGTCTTACTGGCAAAAACACTCGTAACTCAGAAACTAGAGATTTTTGAACCCATGTTCATTAAGACTGTCGCTTGCTTTGATGAGTACATACCATAAGCTCCTAATGTGCTTCCCCAACATTTTTGTACACTCTGTATATTTACATTATACATATTACACGAAATTACCACATAATTCGTAAATGAATATATACAGCGTGTCTTTTTTACCTGGAAATACGTAAATATCTAAAAAATTATGGACGATAAAAAATATTTGAGATAAATGTTATGCGATTTCAAGGGGGACACATCATGACGATATTCATTTTACTTTGCAATGAGCTTGATAAGCTCTGCGAAAGTAATGCTTGTACTTTTAAATCGAAATTATGTTTCCTTATTGCATATTTTTGTAGCCGATATCAAAACAATATTAAAACGCTTCATACTTGTATTTTCTGCAAAACTACTATCCAGGCGTTAAATCTTAAGGTAAGTATTAGTATCTTTCTACGTAGAATGGCGTAGAATGACGAGATTCAATATATGTAGAAAACAAGGAAGGGTTCCATATAAAAAGACAGCGCAACTGCAAAAAGCACATACATTGTGCTTGCGAAAGAAGTATCATCGTGAATACGTAGTTCACTTCGAACTATTCATCTTTTTTCTCTTTCAATCTTTCCTCATACTTATCGTTTACGAGAAAAACGCAGGATAGTAAATCCATCAACACCTTGTATAGAAACCATAAGAGAGGGAAAGAGAGAGAGAGAGAGAGAGAGAAAGAGTGAAATTTTACGAATATATTAACAAAATTCATTCTTAATCGTCATTAATTTTCAATGAGAAATATTAATTTGGAAATTAGTAATAAAGCTTCCATTGAAATTAATGTCTTGTATAAGGATTATTACTGTGAACAGGGAATGAAGTCTCGAGACTGATGCACGAAAATATTCGTGAGCAACTACGCTGCTCGCAACTAGGTTTAAATCAATTTGCACGCAATTAGAGTTTGGAAATTAGAGGGTTCTTCAATTTTATCGCTTTCTACGTTTCCACCTCAATTTTATATTAATTGCAAGAGACAAATTTTACGAGTATTCGACGTTTCTTCATTTTTAATAGCCTGTCATTATTAAGATTCGCTCACTGATTTTGTTATTAAATAAAATACACGCCTTCACAAGTTGATGTATTAAGGATAAAGTAGATTTGATTGTAACACGTTTTTGTTAATTGATAATATTTGTCTATGGTAATTTAGTTCGACTTATTAGAATTTAAAGTAAAGTTATAAGTGAAAATTAAAACTAAATGAGAAATCGAACTGAAATTTTCTTTTATTTTTTTGTTAGATTAATTTTTAATCGAAGGAATCTATTGCATTTGCAAAAGACAATGTCGATATATAACAATATTAAACAAATGTTTTACAATCCGAAAATAAAAGATTGTTACAAATATCTCACGTATGTTTTTTTTGATACTTCTCCAAAATGTATATCGTATCTTTACAATTTTTAAGAGAACATTCGCTAAACGAGGGAAGGAATACATACGTTTTCCTGCAGACGAAAGGATTTTTCACTTCGCCATGTAATACGGCGCTTTGCGATACGTATTATCCCGTAACTCTACGTCAACATGAGAATGCATTTTTCCAAAGTTCATTTCCCGTTCTCTCTCTGTTCACTATCCTGAAAGATTCTTCCGCATCTCTCTTTCGTCGGAAGCATCGCATAGAAGAAACGAGCTGGTGATGGGGCTGTGGCAAGAGGGCGGTCTTTAGAATGTTGAGAGTGCTCTTCCGAATAACATTTTTCTTTCTTTTTCCTCTGATTCCTTTTGTTGTTTTCCCTCTTTTTCTTTGTTAATGAAACTGTGTACCAATAAACGTGTTCAGTTGCATTGCACCAACTGCTGGAAATAATATTGAGTTTCTTGTTAAACGATGAATAACGCGGTTGTTAAAAGTGTTTTGTCGATTGATGCGATTAATAACGAAATGGAGTTAAGCAAGTTAAACAGGAGACTAATAAATTTGGGGAATTTAAAATGAGAGGAACAAGAGAAACAATTCGACTGGACAAATATGTCTTTTCTCAATTTTGAGTTGCCTAATGTGTTTTAATTATCGTTTGAATGTACGCAAACTCACTGTTTATTTTATATTGTTCTCTATAATTATTATCAATATTATTTACTGTATATAATATGTTGTAGAGCTTTTCATATCTAAATTAATAGGAAGAAAAAAAACATCTGAATAATGAAATTTTTTTAGAATAGGGTTGATCATCTTTCAGATATTAAATTTGGTTTACTCCAATACAGAAAAAAGACAATTTTTCAAATATTTTCAATACTCAGAAATACGTAAAGTATGAAAGTTCACGTCCTGAAGACTGTTTGTGTAGAAAAAAATATGACCTGGAATATTATTCCGAAAGCTTTCCTATACAAATTGTAAGAAAATACAATACTAAAATAAATAAATTTAATATAAAATATTATATAAATTTTCATATTGTTGTTATCACGGGTTAACTATGTATGTATATATAAGTCACAAGTTCTAGGTTTTACTTTTATGGTGTAAGAGTAACTTGGGTTTAAGGCGATTGATTGTATCTAAAAGCTACAATGTATGGATGGAGACAAAAAATATCTATATAAACTTCCATTTTAGCGATTTTAATTCCCAAGATTTTTTTAAGATTAACTTCAGGACAAAGAAATATATGAACATGATCTATATCTTTCGATATTCCGTGACTCTCAACTGAAATATTTTTCCATTTAAATCGGACGCGAAAGAGAAAGCAAAACATTCGTATGAAATATTCGTGACACTTCAACTCGTTGACCGCTAAAAATTTATTCACATGTAGTGTAGATTGATCACAATTGATACGTATGACACATTCGAGTTTTCCTCGGAGGACCGTATATTTTCCCAGATTATTCCGAATCGTAAACGAAAGCTCGAACTGGTTCCCAGTTCCTAGCAGAGTTATCCCGTTTCTTTTGACACGCGGTATCCAATTTTATATCGGAAAATGAGGTGTAAAAGGCGAGAAAGGAAGCAGGTTTGATCGTATATCGAGCTGAAAATTTCATGAATATCGAGTCTGTCCTCACGGAAATTGAATACTCGAAGAAGAGCTTCGTCTAGTAATTGAAAATTAATATTAGCCTATGATCAAAAAGTGTCTTCTACAATATAAGGATCCTACAAAGTAGCATAGTAATCATTTACTTCGCACTATACAAAATATAGGGATAACTAGAGGAAACAGCGGATGGTATTTTTAATCAATCGACGATCTACATTTTGGTAGTTTATGTTCCATTTATATATTATCATTGCATGCAAGCTTATAATATATTATATATTAATATAGTGAGATCGAGGCAATTATTATGCTTCTGATGAACCTTCTTGCTTATACATTGGTATAAAATAAAATACGGCAACCATGTCTTGGAGAAATATCTATAAAAATATGTAAAAGCAATATTTAATTACCGTCTCTTTGTTATCATGACATTTACGGAGATGAATAAAATGAACAAATAAATTAATTAAGTATATTCCAATAGCAAAGTGTTTTCCTGTATAATTATTCGATTGTGACATAAATTAAAAGTTTTATAAAAGTTTCTGATATTGTATCAATTTTATATCATTAAATATAATTATGATGAATGTCGTAAACGTGAAAACGTCATATTTGGACAAATTAAAGTAAATTCCAGACAAAACAAGAAATTCATGAAAGTTCAACGAGAAGAAAGAGGTCTCGCACTTTTATAAAATTTTATATTTCTGTACTTTCATCGAAACAAGTATCGTAATTTAATATCAAGTGCGAAAATAAGAAAAGAAAACATTTGCTTCATCACTAAGATTGATGATATAACTCTTGACGTTACTTCCAAGTGAAAAAATGAGATGAAATTCCAAATAACATATTTAGAAAATGAACGACGAAAAAAAAAGAAAGTATCGAATAAAATTTTCTATTTCATCATTTTATCGACACAACTATCTTAATTTAATAGCAGGCGCGGAAATAAGGAAAATAAGCATTTTACAAGGAAAAGGAGCACATCGATCAAACCGGTGAATATCATGTTCCTCCTTAATTCTAACGACCTAATGACGTCTTTTAAAAACGTTGTGGCCTATTATATACGTGTCTCTTGCTCTCGTCTTGCTCCTCGCAAATTAGATATTGATTTTCAATTTTTCTTGACAATTCGTTCGTACCTTTTTACCCGCATCTCCCTTAAGATGTGTTTAGACCAAACGAGCAAAAACATAGGGTGAGAACGAGAAAAGAGCATTTCATCGTTTAATGTAAACAGTCATCGTGTAATCTCTTCATAAAGATATTTACAACAATCGAATAGACATTTATTGAGCACAATCTTCGTGATCTTAGACTATAGTTCGTTGGACAATATGGCCCAAGATGATCTTTTTAATTTTTTCCTAAAGTGTCATTCCTGTCTAAAGTGTCCATATAGACGATAATTGTATACCGCGCGAAAAGGCATGCAAATACAAATTGTATTTTATCTTCGACTCAATGAGCAGTCGACAAACGAGGAAATAATATGTGTATAATTCACTCTTTAATTTTGTAAAAAACACAGAAGAATGAGCATTCGCTCGTTTAGTGTGCTCATATTCCATATTTAGAAATGATAAACCGATAATTTCATGTAGTACTTCTTCTTCCTACCTATTTATACTTCTTTTTATACTTGCTACTGACGACACAAATGATGCTTACTCTCATTGTCTTCAACAACACAATCTACGCTAAAAAGAACCCCACGACAATATATGTACAACTTGCATTGTAAACGTTTATTAAACGCTATACAATAACAACAACAGTGTAAACATACCTTTAGGTATACCTGCGCGGTACGTTTTGCGAACACACAAACCAGAGAATTCTCCACGGAATCTGGTATTCGATTTACTGGTGAAACAATTTACGAACTATAATTTCGAGGCGGTACTAGGGAACATGAGTCACGATCCACGCGGAGATTACCTCGACATCGGGTTGGGTCATAAAACAAGCACTGCCACGGTAAATCGGGCGTAAAAAGAATTACGTCGTAATCAGTTAAAGTCGTCCGACGATCTAATCGCTAGAACGAAAAAATTTGAGACAAGAGAGATTAACCCATTATGAATCGATATTGCGTTCACGGAACATTTTGTTTGTAATTTCTTTTTAGACAATCCATATTACCGAACTCTATTTAATTTACATTATAAGAGCCAATTTTAAGAATTTGCACAATTTTCTTTTCACTATTCTATATCATTTCTTCTTGCACCTAGACCTCACAATCTCATGAAGATCGAAGAAATTGAAATATTTATAATACTATAATAAGTTAAATAATTTATTATAGTTATATAATAAATATGGGTATAGTAAATTATTTAGCAGATCGTGAATTTTGTCCTTGCTAAAATTATCGTTAATACGCAATTTCAGTTTGTCCTTGGTACGATGTGTGCTATATTTCGGGGAGGATAAAAGGTACGTTGCATTTTTTACATAATGCAGCTGGGTCCTTTGCCAATAGATGCAAGAGGGAGGTTTTCGTGTGGCCTACTCGGATGCGAGTAATAGGGACTTGGTCTCATGTAGGTAGCGAGGCGGTTATTACGTATTTTTGGAAGAACGAGTTACTGACGTGTAGTACTAAAACATTGATACGTTAATCGGATTTTCGAGTTTATTAAGTCTATAATTAAGTCTCCTATGAAGGAGGTCATAAAATATTCATTTGAATATGAGAACGTTGTGGTCTGCCTAGCGACCTGATCGGCATTTTCGTTTCCCGAATGGGCTTTTGTAACACATGATTTTTTATTAATAAGTAGAAAATAACGTATTAATTACTCAAGAATTGGGCCAATAACTGGTGATAAGAGTGTTATAGGTAATATAATAGTGGTGTTAAAGACGACTAGTGAAAAATATAATATTCTGACAGGAAAAACGAAAAACGCGCGGAAAAGAATATTAAGTACGCCTGCCAGCACTTTGATCCGCTCAACATCAAATGATAATAGTAGAATTACCAAAATCGTTTAAATAACGAGTCTAGAGATCTTTATTTTTGCAATGACTAGAAACATGTAAGTGTTCTCTGTAAAATTAATGTTGACTTTTATTGCGATAGAAACACGATTTAAGACTTGAGGAGAAAAAGGATTATAGTCCATTTCCGATTGAAATTGAAATTTTATCACCGTGAGTTAGAGAGTTCTATAAGAGGCAAAAAAAAAAAATAAGAGCAAAAACGGCCAGGATCAAGAAAAATCGAGGGTTAAAGAATCCTGGGCTTGGGGAAAAAATGATCAATGTCATATTTCTCCAACAGAAGAGTTATGAAAGTTTGGACTATAAAAACAAATTTTGTGAAAGTGAAATATCTAATGTTATTAGAAAGAACCAGAAAACACATTATAAGAAATAAGAATGGTGAATTTTAGATGTATAATGCGAGAAAGTTCATGAAATTTGTTTTCTAAATACTTTACTTTTTACGACTACGTCCATTTTTCCTTTGAATTCTACAATTATTTAGTATCTATTTTATTAACGTTTAATTTTGTAACAATTATACTTACAGATGACCGTATTTTTAAAAAGATGTGGTTATAACAAATTTATTCAAATAGTATCACAATCCTAAATTTGTATCATAACTCTAACCTTGTAATCCTAAAACAGTTATATTATCGTAAACGTATTGGATTATAGTCCACTATCTTTAACATCGTCTAACTTCCAAACTCGCTTCCAAACTATATCTGACCATTGCAAAAGAAAAAAGAATATTCACACAACATACGTCTCTCTATTTTGTCCCGAAATTGCCTGAAACAGCATGCCAATAAAACAAACGATCAAACGTCCATCTTGTTTACCTAGTCACAATCATCCCTACGACATTCACTTTCATCGAAACTATTTCAAACTCGATTCTATGGATGCTTTCCTCCCCCGTCCATAACGGTATGCGACCTTCGCAACTGCCTGTACATGGCTGACACAAAAAGGGTAACGATATGGAAACGTCGTGCAGAATCCATAGATCATCCATCTCTCCCTACGCGAGTATCTATTTTGATGGATTCGTAGTTTGTTTGCTTCTCTGGTCGCCTGTGAATCAGTTATCGATTTTCGGTTTGCCAGCCTCAAATCTCCGCATCCAAATCTCCGACAGCGTCGGATTTCGTCGGACTTTCTTGCTTCATTTCACCCAAAACATTGTAAATCTCCTCACTGTGTTCTCCTCGGTGGATGCCACGCTTCAGTCGAGTTGCAAGTTTCCGACGAGTAGCGTAGTCACGATTGACAAGAAGAAAGAAAGAGAGGATTTTTTACTAGAGATAGTAGAATCTTCGAACTCGATGTCGACTACAAAACTGAAGATACTGCTCGCGATGGAAGATCATCATGATGTAAGAGGGTTCTTGGCTGTCTGCTGGGGTTGACAGTGATGGTTGAGTTGGTGTAACGAGGTGACAAGGAGATTGGTTATTTTAAAAGGTTTTTGTTGTTCCAAGATGGACAGTGTGATGAAAGGATAAGATGGATTAAGAATCGCTCTGCTGTGGAGGATTAATGAGACAGCCAGGTGATTTCATTATTTAACTTCTTCTTGGGGTTTGTGCATTTTTTTGGTACCCGTTTCTTAATTTTTATTCTCTTATTTTAGTATTGTGGATTTTACTACTCTTTTTTGTATTTTTATTTTATTTGTATTTTGTATTTTTTTCGTATTATTATTTTACTAGATATCTTCTTCTTAATATTTATATATGAATTGCACATTTCAATTGAATATACAGTGACGAGCAAAAGTGTAAACACACTCCGCTGATTTTATGTAAAAGGCGATAATACGTCTAATTTTTCAAGTGTTTTGAAATTGTGTTTTGAAACAATGTTTACAACTTTGCACGTTTCGTCAGAAAAGTTTATGATAGCATGTAAATGTCAGGGAAACGAAACTGTCAATAAGCACTGATTGTCCACTGCTTCGCAGTCAACTGTTCCACAACATTGTTAGATTACTTTTCAGTTTGATATGCTTAATCCAAGATGAAGCCACTTAGTGAAGATAAAAAGAACAGTATTATTTGTTTGTGTGATAAAGGTTTGTCGTTGCGGCAAATTGCAGAGAATTTTTCAAATCACTTGAAAAATTAGTCCTAGTATCGCCTTTTACATAAAATCAGCGGAGTGTGTTTACACTTTTGCTCGTCACTGTACATTTATGATGATCTATGTGTTATGATATTATAGATAATATTATAATTATAGATGTAATATAGGTATAATAGTAATAATATTATTATGGATTCCTTTACATTTGTACAGTAAAATACATGTCTTCTAAAATTCTGTTATTCTACTTTGCAAATAAGGTTTCTGTACAATTAAAAGAAAATACGAAATTAAAATATCTCTTTTGAGATTTTAAAAATATTTTGTGCAGTAGACGGAGACAATTCCTTGATAAAGAAAAATTTTAATTAGTCAAGTACATAGTTAGTTTTCTTTTCATTTGATTTAAATAAACGGCTACTTGACCTGACAAGTAAAAGAGTAACAACAGAATTAATGCTTATCTGTATAATACTTTCGAAGATAAAGTTTAAAAATCTCCCCAAACTTCGAAATACAAAATCAAGAAGATAAATTTCTTGAAATTTGAAGTTCAGAAAATTTCCAACTTATTTAAAAACTAGAAATGGTAAGTTTTCACGGTTACAAAATTTATTCGCCTTTTAAACATTTACCGTTCGTGCTCGAGTTGAGACAAGTGTTAGCGATTCGTTTGAAATTTCCACAATTCGGATTCAGAGGTACTTTTGCCAAACTTGCATTTCATTGAAAATCCTATTATGTATTTAGGAACGCTTAGAAAAAGCTATTTTTACAAAGATCTTCTTTTTCGGGATAGTGGTAAGCTAGAATTCCCGTGGGAATGGCAAACGGATCGTGCATATGCGATTTCGAATTGGGATATGTGGTTGCTTTCCTGAATCTAACATGAGCGAGCTTTTTTTGATACAAAGAAATTCGTTCCTGAAATATTTTGCGATTGATTGCATAATTTATTTAAAATCTGTTCATATTTTGTTCTATGTATGTGAGAAGATTTTATATACCAGTTATAATTTTTCTTTCTGAGACTGCAAATAATTGTAAATTATATTAACATAATGATAGTTAATTTATTTAATTTACTATTTTATCGCCCTTCTTCTTTTTATTTATACTACTTTAAATATACTACTTATTTTTAGATTTATACTATTTAAAATGAAAACGAATTTAAGTGACTGACTTATTAATTAATTTATTTGGATTCTTTGTAATCTTTTAATCTTTATATTTATTTGTTGTTTCCATTTTCTCTTCTCTGTTATTTTTGGGTACCAATATAATTTTTCCGTATTAAATACAAAGTTATATTTATTTAATTATTTATTTAATATATACTTTGGATTTACGTTGTTCTGCTAGTATAAGATATAAGAAATTTATGGCATAAAATATTGTTATATACGATGGGTCTGAACTGAATAAATTTAAATTTGATAGCATTAGTTTGATTTAATAAGTAGGCTAAACTGCTATTTTCATATATATTTTTATACCTTTTAAGATTTATTTAATTTTATACTTTTCACGATTCATGTTAAAATAATTATAAAAACAAGATTTTATTATTTTCTCGTAATAAGAACTTGAAATGAAAAAGTTTTATTGAAAAAGAAATCTTTTTTAATAAACTTCTTTTCTTTCTTTCTTGATAGAAACATCCATACAGCCAGCACATAATACAATTCTCCTTCAAATTCTCCTACATCATACTTCTACGCCTTCTCCTATTACTCTTTACATCTTTCGTAAATCCGCTTTATGCCCACCAGCGATATATTTCGCGTCTTACAAAAGTCAAAGAAAGAAACAAAAAACGAATAACCATAAGTAGGAAATTTTCCTTCGCAACGATCTTGTTGGCGAAAAGTGCAATGGATTTTGAGAAAGATACGGAAATAAAAGTTTAGTGGACAAAAGTTTGATTCTTTAACAATATTTCTAAAAATGTAGAAATATTTATAAAAACAGAGAAACGTTATATTACGATCAAATTAATTTGATCACTTATACATATATTTTCGTACCCTTATGTTGCTGTCTAATTTTTATCTAATTTTTACTTTGAATTAAATTTATCTTGCTGTAAAATTCAGAAGCTTACAAAACTTTCTTACTAAAAATAATAATCTTATAGAATTCCACGATTGTTCATTCTTGCGATAAATCCAGACTATGACTTGAATTAAAAGTATTGTACAAGTGGATAGAAGATGATTCCCAATATAAAACTGAATAATATAGTGAATGAAAAAGTATAGAAAATGAAATTTCTTCATTCTTTAGGTTTAGTTCTCCATCATATAATTTCTTCTAACTAGCTCATCTTCTTGTTGATCAAACTGTAATAATTCTGGTGCAACAGAGTCCTGCAATCGCGTTCTCGGTGATCAGCCGCAGCTTTGTATCTTTGAAGGTACGTGTCCAAGTGTCCACTTGAAAGTAAAACTATCGTGAGTTGCTCTCGATAGTATTTCTCACAAGTGGACACTGGCGTTGAGAGCGACTATTTGATCTGACAGTAACTCGGACACTCGCTCTCAACGCTGTGTCCACTTGCGGGGAATACTCTCGAGATCAACTTGCGATGGTTTTACTCTCAAATGGACACGTACCTTTACAAAAGGTGCAATTGAATAGGGAAAAGCGACGCAAAACGCTTTCTGTGATTCGTGCACGCAGCTACATGATAGAATGACGCGTTTTTACGAGAAAGGGACAGACGAATCCATCTTTGGTCCGCTTCTCTTCAGCGGATTTCCTGACTTGAACGTATACATCCATCGAATTGGCACACGCGACATTTTATAAATCCCGTAATGCGCATAACGCACACTCCATTTCCATTCTGATGGATATCCTTCTTCACTTTTTCGTCTTTTCGTTTCTTGACTCCTTGCCTCGCTTTCGATATCGCGACCTGGTCTTGAGAATCCCTTTGGCATTGATCTTCGCGTTCTTCGATGCCCTATTGCTGCGTTTTCGCGGAAAGGGGCATTGGAATGGGTGATTTCCATCGATCTTCCGATAGGAAAACGTGACCTGACAAATGAAATTCGGTTCGACGCTATTCAGTCGACGCAATAGGCAAGGAGGTTTCGATATTAGGCTTCGTAGATATTATGCTTGCATAGAATGCCACGTGCTACTCGAGATTCTTACCTAACGCATTGTGTCATCCTCCTAATGTCCTGTTTTTCTATCTTCAAGGATTATGGTAATGTACATACTGATTTTAGGAATGTTGGGTGAATTGTATACTGAACGATAGTTTGATGGAGTGATATTTGTTATTTGCTCTGACTCTAATCTTTTAGTTATCATTATAAGAATCATAGATATTGCGTAGATATTTGTAGTCTATCCACTATTATTAATTCTTAAAGCTGTTATAATTTTGTTTTGAGTAAATTATTTAAAATTTTTTTGAAACTGTACTTTACTGTATAACGACACTATATCGTAACGTTGTAAATATGATGCCATTATTTGAGAAAAACTATACGAAAAAATTTGTGTTACAATTATATATATGTTATCTTCACGAATGTTTGATATTGATATTTTTATCCAACTTGCAGTTTCATAAATTGAAACGTTACGACTTTCTATTATCAACAAACATGCATTGATTTATTTACACAAGCATCCCGTACATGTGCGATTTTTAAATAAAAATCTATTTGAGATAACTGAAACCATTCCCCATGAACATACATACATACGTACTTTCAATCAAATATTCGTTTTCCTAAATATTGCGAATATTTTCACAATTTTTAGCTCTGTCATTTTTTTTCTTCAATCAAAGCAAGTAAAATAAAATTTTTGATACTCGTAAATGGATCTTATTCCGTACATGAAATTCTTCTGTATATAGTCTATATTTGCAACGTGCGAAAAATTTCATCAATACAAATATGTAACAAAGAATCGGAAATCTTCATGATGCAATTCTCTATAAAAGTAATTGCGATTAATCAATAATCGGTTAATTAGAAAACACTTTCTGGTTTTCTCTGCGACTTCTATGTTAAAACTGCAGGTTCTAATTCATCATAGTTTAGCGAAACTATTCTAAAACCACCATGATAACGTTTTCAATTTTGAACTTCTGTAAGGCATACAAAAAGATCGTTCAGACGATGGATCACGGTGATTCTCGTGTGAAACACTAAATAACGCTATCATGGAGATAACAGCGGCGAGTTGGTTGAGAACAAAAAGCAACGTCGACGCGATCGTAAGTGGAGTAACCGTAAGTATCGCGATATCAGGTTTTCTAGGAACCCGAAATGACGTGGTAATATATTCATGAAGCGTCACAAGATCAAATTGAAAGTCTAATAAAGGAAACCGATATTGCTTTTCCACTGTCAAACACGACCAATTTCCTGGTCTATTTAGGTGGTCAAGGTGAGCGTATTAACACGTCGATTATCACGGGGAATTGTATGTTTTTCTTGGAAATTAGAATTGCATGTTTATTGTGGAATTGTATCTTTATCGGAGAAGTTCAGGCGACTCCAATAGTTCCGTCGTATTTTTTTTTTACGCTAATTAATTAATAAACAGCAAAGTAAGATGTGAATGTTAAATCGTTATTTTGCTTGTTATTTAAACGAATCTTATGACAGATTACGACAAATGGATTTAATGGCTTATTATATTTGCAAAGTTTAAACACGAGGAAGTTTAAATATGTTACTTATTTATTTGTTAACGTTATTTATAGGTTCAATATTCTTTCTGTCAGAAATCTGATGAAGAAGATTCTGTTTACCATTCGTTAAATTTCCACCGAGTTCAGTTTGTCGTTTGTTAAATCTTGATTAACGCTATTTACCATAAACGAAGAAACGTATACATATTGTATCTGTGTATTTCGGTTCGCCTGGTTAGTTTCAGTTTAATGAAGTTAATAACAGCGTGCCGGGTTTCCAGGTCGGTCTTTCAGTTATCGTTTTACAAAATTAACGAAAGATTTTCTAAACATTTTATTTATACAACATCAAGTGGTAGGTTGGTTCCTTTCGTAACGTCAGATGCAGCTTATAAAACTTTTACACACGGTTCTCTCCGATTTAAATCTGTAAATATCCCGTGGCTGTCTCGAACAAACTGTTTTCTCTCTCTTGTTGAAAGTTTAATCGACAAATTTAAAGGATGATGTACTACTCATTCAGAAACTAAGTAGTATATATTTTCACGATTTTTAAAAAACTTTCTAACTGAATAAACGTTGTAACGTATAAAAATGACGTTTTATTGTGAGTATTTCTATTTTATAATGAAAATTTAGTTTCCAGATTAAATAAAGGAAAATAGTTTTCTGTAAGACAATTAACAATTAATTTAGTTGTGTTTTTTCACAAAATCAAATATTGTTTCTTTTATAGCGAGCTTGTATTATTTAAAGTTGTATGCTATTAACCATAGCAGAAAACTTTTTCAGTGTCTTTCTCAGTTGTTTACATCCTATTTCACTGGTTGACAACGTATAACTATGAAGCTAGGTAATTACCTCCGTTGTTACCTACGAGTTTTCATCCTTCCATCTTTTTCTTTTACTCCTTCTTCTTCTTGTTTTGTCGTTCTATTCCTTTTTCTGGTTCATTGTTCCTCTATCTCCTATCAACACCTATATTTTTTTATTTTTCTTGCAGTCTTCCTCTACCTTATCTTTTCCTGTGTTCCTTTACTATCCCCTCATTCGCTTTCCTCGTATATTTATATCGTTTGCCTTTCTCTTCGTTTTGCCTTATATTTTTCTACCTAATATATAAACTTGCCTCTGGTTTTCCTCTGGTTTTAAGTATTTCTTGATACAAGCTATTTTATTTCATATATTTTATTTCTATACAAGATATTTACAGCAAAATGTTGTAAGTTGATATGTATAAGACTAGAAATTCTGAAGAAAATGACAAATAGAGTTGTTAGATACCTTGTTGCAAATATCTTTTATGAATGCACTATATTATGTAAATTTTGTTTCATGCAACACATACAATACGGTATTGTATTTTATTTGTGCTTTTTACCTATTTGAAACCTTCTGTGTTATAAATTACCTATTTGAAATCTTTTCCTAATATCATAAACGTTTTATGGCGTGAATGCTTGCGTTGTTGTACATTTACCACTTGTATGGCTTTTACTGCTCGAGCTTTTGAGAAAATTTTCTGTTTCGTTTCAACATCTACTACACAACACATTTCTTCTATCACATTACACAATATTAAAGTTACTGTTACAATATTAAAGTGTGCAATATCAATTCTATACAAAGCAAAGAAGGAAATAAAAATTACTGTGGATCATACACAACAACTAATTTTCTGTTCGATAAAACATAATTTGCAAAATTTTAACGAAATGAGTACTACGACTACTAAATATTTTTAGACAAATCAATCTTCCAAAAACATCGTAAAATTCAACCTATGATTCCAATTGAATCGTTCTTTTTCATCCCGTTGGAGATAACACAATAAGATTTGTAGAATATTGTTCAACTAATAGAACGTTTGAATCGTAATTATTCAAATTTTGGAGATTCTACTATATTATGTAGAATAGCTTATCTATGTCGTAGTCGTTCGAGGCACGAAGAAAATTTCCAAATCGACCACAATCAAAACAGTCGTGCGCGATAAGCTTGATAAATTTCACAAGATACCTCAGAGGAGGATTGAATGATCGTCGAAAGAATTTTCGATGGAATCGAGAACAGAAATATCTTTCGCCTTGTTGAAATATTTCCTGTCAGCAGCCTCTACGATCCAAGTAGTACATTTCGTTTCGTTCCTCCAAATTACGTTCTTCTACACGTCTTCAGAACCATGTTGTTACTCGCCTGTTATATTGCTTGTCTAGTCTCGTAGTCACTCTTATTCGCTTGAGAACTCATACCTTTTTCCTCAATCTTCATTTATTTATGTCTGCCTCCTCTCATTGTTCTTTGTATATTTTAGCTTAGTTTGAAAAGGCCGAGTCATTAGGTTGTTGCATAATAAATGTCACTTCGGGATAAACGATATCAATAAATGTAACTTTCGAAAGTTTCCTCTTAAAAACCAAATCGTAACTTCAAGAACAATTATGATACTGATATTAAAGAAAAGTATAATTCATAATAATTATATATTAATTATATAACATAATATTATTTTTTGAATATGATATGAATATAATTCTATATTCTCGATCATAATTTGTAATTATTTGTACACTTTTTATTATTTTCAATATTTCCTTAGAAATATAATGGTATCACTATGTTTCAACTGGATTTATTAAATATATTTTTTAAGTTTCAAGTAGAATAATTTCTTTTTCATTGTGTAGCAAAAAGCTAACAAAACTACGTACATTAAGTTAGAAGAAGATAAAAGTTATGGTGCATTTTAAAAGAAAAGCGATAAAGGGAGTGTTCTAATTTAAATTTTCGACGATTTTACTTTATTCTACTGCACATACTTCAACTGTAACGAACTCGTTACGCTGTCTTTAATTGCTTTTTGCTTTACGAGTCGTTTTACGCTAGAGTTGCTATTTTCAACGGTAATAATCTCGCAGAAAGGAAAATAAATCCTTATTGTTCTTTTTTAATTGTTTACTAGCTTATGTGATTCTTCGCTGCAATATCTTCTTATCTGGCAATTTTGTGCTTACAGCAAGATGATTACTATCCGATTGAAGAAATCGAGCTTCTTCCTTGCAGTCTCTAGATGAAATTAATTGTTGTTACCACTTATTTTCTATTTTCTTTCTTTTTTTTCTAAATAAGTCGTACATTCAATATACCCTTTCGTTTGATTTTATTTAAAAATTGTATAAAATTTAACGTAATTTACGTTACGACAGAAATAACCATTTAACAATTAAAATTTTAAAGAAAGAAGAGAATTAACAAAAATACGTTTCCATTTATTATCGAGAAGCTCCCTAATATAATTCTTGCTCACGTTGTAATTTAATATTGTGTGTAAAAAAATAGCCATTAGTTACAAAAACTTGAAATTGTAAAAAAAGAAGAAAATTAATGCGAATACTGATTATCGCTTTGTTCTTTAATATGATCCTTGTCCACACTGTGATTTAATAACAATAAAAATAGCTATTAGTTATAAAAGCGACAAATTGGTCCCTTTTCAAGAATTTAAAGATCAAGAGATTCGAAGAAGTTACGAAGTTAACTGGAACCATTTATATCCATATACAATTTCAGACAGTTATCGATGAAGGATTTGTCCTACATATGTATTGTTTCTACGTAAATAATTTTTACAGTTGTGCAGTACTACGTATAAAAAAATAACATTTTAAATTATAACTGATTAGATGACAATTTTAATCAAAATAGTTCTCAAGTGAACGAAAAGTAAAAAAAGCTATTTGGCTAGAAACTTTTACACACCGCTGTATACAAAAGCAATAATCTGGCAATTCATTGATTGAAAAGACGCGCTCGATTTGTAGAATATTGTCTGCGTAAGCAGATTGTACACATTGTCTGCATAAGCAGTTTCTCGGATAGAGAAATGATCCAAGTATCACGTGACGACGTATTACGTTGCAATAACAATGCACCGTGGGAGGTGTAAGGAGCTATAATATGAATTGTTCGCGGAGAGACGGCTCTTCCTCCCTCCCTTTGCCATGCGATTCTACAAAGCTTTGCACCCGTTTCCGGTGCGACTACTAACTCGTATCGCGCTAGGACACTTTTCCCTTTGTTCTCGTTTTGCCCTGTGTTCGTCGATATCGAGTATCTTCGAAGCACAGCCGTATCTCCACTGGCACGCTATTACCTCGTCCTCTGCCTTTTCTACGTTTTACTGCTCGAGTTGGAATAGCTAGATTTTTTAGTACATTGGTTGTCATGGAACTTCGAGCGATTGAAAGGTGACAGGAGAAATGAAAGGGTTTGTTGTAATAAAATAATTTATGTATAACTTTGTATAACTTTGATCAATTTTTATCTTTATGCGTGGGCGTGAAACCAACGATTGAGATCTATTTAAAAATAAACAAAATGAAGAAAAAACACAATAAATTTTCGATTTGGTGATGTCAGGTAAATGCTTATGAATATACTTACTATTTGTTAATTCTTAAATACATAATTTTTTAAACTATTGAATAATCCAATTTTTTGGATAATCGAATAACTTTTTTTTATATGTGGGAAGATCATCTCGAACTATTTTAATCGGTAATAAACAGGAACAAAGAATTGACAATTTCTCAGAACTTCTATTCTTGTTTTCTATCTTTGAATTTTTCATTAATTAATGCGATAATTGTTTGCTTCGCTGATTGGTATCTCAATAGTTGAAATTCTACTACAAGTCACACAGTTCAAATGTTTTCCTTCTTCGGTTTAGTTTCGATTTCCAAGAATTCCTAACAGAAATAGTATCAAAAGAATGTGCTGTGCTACTATGAAATGCGTCATAAATAATGGTACCGAAAAATAAAGGAAGTTTGTAAATGAAATGCAAACGAAAGTTTAGTCAAGCGACCACAATTCAGAATAAAAACGAACGGATCCAATTCCAACATAAAGCAGAAATTGTTCTGCGTGTTCTCGCCTGTACATTTGTTCTCAGTCTTTCCCCCTCGTCTCTTTCAGAGAAAAAGAAACAAATAACGATGCCACGTTACGTTGAGCCAGACTAAAGAGGGCAAAGTTGCCCCAGGTTCGGTTACAAAAGTGGCATAAGAATGGTTATGGTTCTATTCGCACGCCACTTCTACTGCCAGAGAAATTTTTCATTTTCCACCTCTCCTTTGTACCGATCGTTGTGATTTTTATTGGCGATCCACTCTTTTCTGCTTCCAATCCTGTTATTTAATTTAACTCGGAGGTTTCTACGATTACAGCGCCGATTAATTTAAGTACGTCTTGTTTTCGTGTCAAAGGAGATATAGTTTTCTGTTTAAATATACACCACTGTTCGCAAGTGGCCAGTCTTATTGCCTGATTTATAGCAACACTATTGGATCTTAATCGAAGTATACGAAATAGTGATATATTAATAATTAGAATCAACATAAAAGTATTACCTCATTACGATATCTAACAGTACAAAATCAGCCTAAAATTTTCAATTACAGGTATGAAGATACAATATGGTAAAATCTAGTTAGAAGTATACAAAATCAAAGAATTAAATTTTGTCACATAGATATATATAAAATAAATCTATCCCCATCTATAAATCTACATACACCTATGAATTATTTGTACGAATTTCACAATATTTGTAAATTACTTATTGGAGATACTATGTCGACCTCCTATTAGGATGTGAATTCACAGATCACAGGATAATATTGCTATTTCTTCGTTTATATAGATATTATGTAAATAATATATGTTGTTCTAAATTATTTGAAATAGAAATTTCATTGTAAACAATATTTATAAAACTTCATCATATGTGAGGTAGGGATGATTGTTAGTTGTAGTGATACTACTTAACTGCTGGGTGTAGAATGTCGTGCTGGGGTACTGCTGCTTTTCTTCTCAATTAGGTAGAAGACGTGGAAGAAAAATCGGACTACGGTCGCCGGGATTCGAACCCGGATCCCGAACGTTCGTAACCTAAGGCGCTAACCACTGCGCTGCCGTAGTCCGACACTAATTGCTGTCAAGTGCTGCCACGTACGCATCTTTATACAATTTATAAAAAGGCACGCAACAATTCTCTTGTTGCGTCCTTAAAACCATATAAAATTATAATTATCCATATAGAGTGTGTCTCATAGTTAATTTTTCACACTCTAAATGTCACCATAACAAAAGCAGTAATTGCCCTGAAATGAGTTCTCAATGAATTCTGTTCACAAAAACTCTCGAACATACCGTCTTCTTTACTTAGTAATAATTCTGCTGCCTTCTGTCAACCCCGCTAATCTGTCCAATTTTCACGGCTAGACGGAGCTTTTGTCTGCAAGTTCGATTCTTTTTCATATCATTCGTCACGACGATGCCACGTCTGCGCCAGGATATTTGCAGCTAGGAATCGATCGATTATTCGCGAGATCGTTCTCGAGCAAAAGACCACCCTTCGAGTCGAGTAGTATCGTCTTGTTGTTTTCTTTGATACCTAATTCAATTTTTCAGTCGGCAATCGGAGGAAACCCTCACTCATCTTAAGAAGAAATCGTCGGCCGATTCGTTTAACTCACGCGACGATGATTTATCTTTCTCGAGGGATGCCTGGCAACCGCGTTGGACAGAAAAATCGAACCGAAGTGAAATCCATCCAGGACCCGAACCATTGTCGACACGGCGAATCGAATAACACGGGAATGAAATGAAAGGCATAAAAATAGCACGACTCTTTTGTCCAACGTGAACCAGCATCCTGTCGTCTAATTTCTTTCCGTTTGATCGTAATTGCTACCATGTGAACTTTTACAGTTTTGAATTTCACGATAAATGTAACTGAAACGAGATGGTAGTGTTCTGTGCTCATTGGCTGGCAAATTCTCTTTCCGATGCAAGACTCTATTTTGTTAATTTAGCTGCAGTTACAGTGGCTATACAAAGTATTTGTACACCGTTGTATTTATTGTAGTAATTGTATACTAATTGATTGAGTTTCATATCTTTTGATAGTTATTCCATATGACAAAAATTTTTTTACTGTGAAAATGAAACATGAAACCTGATTAAAAAAAACCCTTCATTGGAAAAGAAGCATATGAACAAATATTTTTTGTATAGATTGTATAGATTCGTAGATTACGAATTTTTATAAAAGTCTATGAGGGGAAACCCTCATGGACACCCCTCCTCCGCTCTTAAAAACGGCGGGGTAGTGTCCGACTATACCGACTAAAACCCCACGGTGGACCGCCCAACACTTAGCTGGGATGCCCCAGGGCCTAGTTAGTATTACTGCCGAAGCACCCCTGCGTCTTCTCCTGTCTGAGGGAGTCGTTCCTTAGTTCGGACATTGGGAGAGACCACCCCCCTCGACGCTACCCCTGGGCCGTCGTGCAAGTCTGAGGAGGTCCAGATCCTGTCTCGGTGTGTCGGCCTCTATGACCGCGTAGGACGGCATAGGGCCGTCCTTCGGCGCGAGACCCTGCAAGGGTGGGATGTTCTCACCCTCTCCCGCTCCGTTTGGGGCCTGCCACGCCGGACAAAATTCCAACGTGTGCTGGGCCGTGTCCTCGCCCTCACCGCAGTGGTGACAGGTGTTCGTCGCCTCTCTCCCAATTTTCTGCAGGTATTCCCAGAATACTCCATGTCCTGTGAGCACCTGCGTCACCCGGAAGGACAGTGGGAGCCCTCCGGGGTCCCTCCAAGCCTCCCAGTTTGGCAGGACCGAACTGACGGCCTGGTGGCCACGAACCTGGTCTTCGTACACTCGTCGGAGCGATAAGGCCTGGAGCTCGAACGGAGGAGACGCTGCCAAGACCGTCGCCGATGCATTTGATATCGTCCGGTATCCCCTTACGATCTTGATGGCGGTCGTCCTATGAAGCCTCCTCAGCAAAAGTAGACTGCGTCAACTTTTCATCAGATCTTCTGGCCACATCGGAGCCCCGTACAGGATCCGAGAATGGACGACTCCCTCATACAGTCGGCGCAGTACCGATATTCGGCAGTAGGCCACATAAAGCGTTGGCTGCCGTCGTCACTTTGGGAACCAGGATCTTGAAGTGCGGCCCGAACATTCATTGACTGTCGATGGAGAGGCCCAAATATTTCATCTGAAGCCCTACCTCAATCTCCTTCCCGTTTATATCCAAACACAGTCCAGGCGGAGGAGTCCAGAGGAATGGGAACTAGAGATCTTTTATTTGATTCACTAAATATTATAATCAATATATTTTGATTTGTAAAATTTGAATATTTTCGAACATTACGTATATCCTGTATATTTTAATTTTCAAATGATTCAATGCACTTTTATAACGACTAACCAGTTCTATCATACTATATTTGTAGAAATTATTGGTTTCAGAATTAAACAATTCTCGAAGCTCTGCAGCTATTACAGATTCTTTTAAAATAATTGATGCAGTTTGAAAATTGACTTGTCAAAAAGGTATATCATAATAGTTGTCATAAAATTAGCGTGCATTTCTGTGAACATACTGAGCACAATGTTTAGAAATTCGAAGTGGAAGGCACCAAGAAACGTAGAAAATTCGCTATTTCATTGAAGTATTTAATCAGCAATTTCTACATAAACAAGAATCGTAGGTTACATTAGAAATCCTACATATAGATTACAAAGAAGAAATAAGAAATTCATATTTTTAGGAAAGATTTTACGGGATAAATGATTAAGGCAAGGGGGGCCAATTCACAATGAAGTTCATAATAAATCATAATCCGCTCAAGGCGTGAGTAGAGAAGGGAAATTCAATGAAAGGAAACAATTCTTCCTAAATGCAATGATCTGTTAGGTGAGTTTCTTTGGAAATCCTAGAAGCATTGTTGTATGTATGTACAACCCTCGGGGGTTGGGTTACGATCTCGGTTAGTGGTTGGGTCTACCCTAGAGCGGTATCCAGTTGAGCCTCAGCATTGCTGTCACCTCGAGGTGATAGTAGATTGGGAGATAATGCAAGGGTGTGGTACCGCACACGACGTACGGACCCATCAGCCAGTGTTACCGATCTAACACATTGTGGAATCAGATTACAACATTAGTGATGTTACAATTTCTTCCTTTTTTCTTATTAAGCATTTGAAGCCTTAAGAAAGATTCGTTTCAGCTATATAAACACATTTATGGCTTATCTTACCTGATACTTTTCTAAAGAAGACATAATGCACTGAAGGGATCAGTTTTATCGATAATACTAGCGTAATAAGCGTTGAAGATGTTTCCATTAAATATTGAGACTTGTTAATATAATAAATAATTGACTAAATACTTTTGTAATTTATGATGTGCATGTTTGTATAGTAATGAAATTTCAAAATTTGTAATATAAATTAGGGATTTCAATCATATAATTAATGGTAAAAACGGTCTGTATATCGAAGCTTATTAATATAATGAATAATTATCTGTTTAAATAGCTTTGTAATCTCTGCGAGATACATATACATATGTACTTGCACGAAATATTTTGTAGCCTCTATATGCATGTTCAGATTGGTTCGAAATTTTATCAATATAATTATAATAATTACTTTTCATTATTCTATGGGAATTCCAATATGTTTTGAAACTAAAAAAGATATATTCGTATATGGATTTCTAAAGATGGTAAGTCTTTATTTGTACTTCCTAATAATTTTTCCACATGGAAGAGCTAACAAAAAGACTTTTCCTATTCAAAAGCAGGTATGAATTTTTTTTGAACGGATATTATGCCAATGAATATACGTTTTAGCTATTTAAGCCTTTCTTTTACTTATTTTCATATTGATTTAGTAGATATATTGAATATACGCGAGATGTATATTAACAATTTTAATAATGTTAATATATAGGGACTAAAAGCTAAAGAGAAATATAAATTACAGAGTGCAGAGATCGAAGAGTGCAATAAAGTGACTGCAGAAAAATAAAGAGCGTAGAAAGTAAAGAGGAGAGTAAAGGTACAAGCGATAGGTAGCGCACAGAAATAAAAAATGCAAAGATTAAAGGGCACAGTCAGCGGAGAGTGAAAAGTTAAAAAGATTAACGACGTTCAACGTCAATTAAAGTAGTTTAAAAATAAGGGACAAGGAAATGAAAACGTGGAACGTGTTTTCTAGTAATATATTTTACAGGATTCTTTCGAAGCACGTAATAACATTTTTTTATTGCAAGAAAGCATTACTGTGCTCTGTTTATGAAATTAAACGCTACTTATAATAAATTTTCTCTCTGTCTCCAATAAATTATGAATAATATCTTCGTCCTAAGTAGCGTCGTAAATTAGTTTTGAAAATTGTACATTCCGCGCTCTATCTACTATGAATTTTAAATTCCGCGATGTGCGACTTTTATGACAATATCCCAGCGAATTTTCTAACTATTTCAAATGCAAACAGCGAAAACAGATCACATAACGAAAGTCCTTCATTCGTTTCGCTGATTTTATCCTAAAATCTGGTTCTCGCGAGAAGAAACCTAATTTGTTCCCAAGCATAAAATTACAATTTCAGAGAGAAGTCTTTCAAAAAATTCGAGGAGTGAGCAATTTTGCATTTTTATGTTGTTTTACATTGAATTTTCTTGGTAATCTTTGGATTTCTCAGCCAATACAAACGGATTAATTTTAAAAGGAAATTAGACTATCAACTAGATATATCAGAAGGTCTCCTAGAACTCTTAGTCAATATATTATGTATCCGAAATAAAAGAAAAATACGGTATTAATAACCGTTATATATTACTGTAGATGTCGAATCGTAGCTTTCTCAAATTATATTTAAATCAAAAGGTAGTTGCTGCTGTAGCGGCACATGAGCGTAGAAAAAGTTGAAGTGGAAACGGAAAATTCAAATTTGGGAGAGACCCATATTACTGTGCCTCTGAATACTAACGTTGTTTTGGTTTACAACAGATTGTTATTGCCGTTTCTTGTAATTCTCAGCCAGAGTTACATGAGAAGGTTAGCTTTTTGTGGTAACGTCCGTTGATATAAATGTATGAACGTGCTCCCTAAGACAGAGTATTATTATCCTTTTCTCGATCGGCATAGTAGCATTGAGTAAGGGACGATTACAACAGGCATACACTATCTCTTGTACTTGTATTTATACTTATTTTAATACATCTGACTTACAATTCATCCACTCGTTTCTTTATCAAACAAACCAACACGTTATAACCACCTCACTGCTACCAGAAATAGTTGTTAACTATTTCGATTAGTTCGACTTTCGTTCGTTATTTTTGAAACAAGCCGAAGGACTGAATGGAATGGTTTCAAAAACTTGTCACACCCTTTCAAAGCACAGCACTATTTTGAATATCCCAATAGGTCGTGCTTTTAACAACGCGACAACTGAGTGGAATAAATTCAGAAACTTGCCGCGCCCTTCTAAAGCGCGGCACTATTCCGAATATCCCAGAAGATTGTGATCTTAACATCTTCGCGACAACCGAGTGGAATAAATTCAGAAACTTGTCGCACCCTTCTAAAGCGCGGCACTATTCCGAATATTCCAGAAAGTTGTGTTCTAATTACTTCCGCGACAACCGAATGGATTCAAAAAATTGTCGCACCCTTCTAAAATGCAGCACTATTTTGAATTCCCAAACTGTTGTATCCTTGATGTTCTAATTTATTAATATAACCGTATGGGTAGCGTTACCTAGCGTATCAATACGACTGGCAAATAAACTCCACGTTTTGGCTTATCCACTATGTGCAGGAGTACTAGCACGGGAGATTAAAGTTATCTTGAAATAAATAAATATTTTAGATATCTTCTTAATTGATGATTTATTTGAGTTACGTAATTATAATTTTAGTAACAAGATTCTGTTATTAATTCTCTATGTAAGTTATGAAACAGAGATAATAGTCATTATCGTAAACTACTGGCGATGAAGCTTTAGATTGACGGAAAAAAACAAATTTCTGTTTGTTCTATGATTAATCCTAATTCTTTCAACTTTTCTCTTTTTCATTTTTAATTTTTGCAACTAACAAACGTTTAAACCAACATTCTGCACGTTTCTTACTGTTATGGTCTTTGCTTCTATGATCTCTTCTTGTTTTTGACATTTAACATGAACAAAGATTGTTTGTAACGATAATACCCTCTGTGGCAAGCAATGTGGCTTCGTAAGTCTTGCGATTCACAAGTCTGCCCGTGTCCTTCCGAAAGTATTAGGGTTTCTTCTTTCCGCTGATATGATTTCCGTAGACGTGTTGTTGAAGTTTCTCATGTTTAGAAATCCTTACTGCTGCATTTCTCTTGCAGTGCCAGTTTCTGCTAATGAAAGTCGTATTCTCCTTGACACGTAGTTAGCTTTGCTGATGTCGATACTTGATCCCTTGGCGCGTGGCAGTTGTTTGTCACTGGTGATGCTACGCGAGAAGATCGTGATCCTTCATCTTTCGTTGCCTGCTTCTCGTACTGAGTATTGTTGTAGGGGAAGCGTGCACAAGGCGGTGCATGTCAGTGGGCATCTTATTGTTTAGCAGATTCTAACACGCATCTCTCTGTGTTCTTTAGTACAATTTCCTGAAGCGTCCTCGTGCATTCTCGTGAGTCCATTTTATAGTTATTTTGAGCCTTTCCTGATTACGAATGCAGAGGAACCGATCTCTTGTCTTCCATTGCGGCTGAGCAAATACGTAATTTTATTTTAGTTTTGTTTCGTTTAACTTTAGTCGAAATATATATCTCCGTGTGACCCACCAGCATAAGAAAAGAAAGAATCGAAAGAAGTTTAACAAAAATGATCCGAGGAAGCGCGGGTGTCGTGCGGGGGCAAAGCGCCGCGAATGAAACGAAGAGCGAATATATTCTGCTAGGGTCAATGACGTAGAACCTCCGTCGACGCCGCGCCCCGACGATCCACCTATCAACGATTCAACGCCGTCTGAAGAGCACACTGCGGGGTCTCCGCTGCGTCCCCCATTGAACCTCCAATCACCGACAATTGTACGAAAGTACGTTTGCTTGCGGAAGTTGCTGAGGAGACCTTGTGCGCCTACGCGCATCACCACCCCACCGGACAAAGAGGGGTTTTCCGACAAATGCATTGGATTTGCCCGATGTTCCTTGTAACCACCTCGACATTCCCAGGTTAAGTTTTAATTTTAAGTTTAATTTGTATCTCTTATATGTTTAAACCATACAATTGTGAGAATATACACTCAAAAGAAACTTCTATATACCCGCTGATCACTGAAAATATTGCAGTTAAACAAGCTCAAAATAACGCTGATGTCCTCATAATTGAAACAGCAATTGAACAACTCAATGCAACAAATACAACTGTTGTGGTTGGTGAAGATGTTGATTTGTTAGTACTACTTACTGCACGGACTCCAATAGATAAAATTATTCACTTTGTAAAACCTGGGAAGATTCAACAACAAACAGAAATATACTCTTCAAAAAGTTTATCTGCTTATCCGAAGTGCCAAAAACCATATTTTATTTTTATATGCGATAATCGACTGCGATACTACATCAGCAATGTTCAGAAGGGGTAAAACATCAGTATTAAAATTACTTGAAAAAAAAGGATTTAATTGATTGCGCTAAAGTATTTGAAGAAATTAACTCTCAAACGATAATCACAAAAAAAATTCGTTTTCTCCTTGCTGTTTATGGAGCTCCAAAGAAAATTGACTGTATAGACAAGTATAGATATTTAACTTTTGTAAAAAATACACGCAACAAGAAACAAGTACAACTATCTTGTCTTCCTCCAACATCGGCTTCTGCTCGTCAACACTTGTACCGAGCATTCTATCAAGTTCAGGCATGGTTAGGCAATCAACTAAACCCCGAAGACTGGTTGGAAATTAACAGACAATATTTTGGAACCGATTCAAACTATCCTCCCACCTACTCCGGAAAAACTCCTAAACACTATTTTTTGCAATTGTAAAAAGGTGTGCTGATTGCCAAGGTCAATCTTGCTCGAATGTTCAATCGAATCCTATAGACGAAGATTCGTGTGATATCGATGAAGAGACAGCTGATTCATCTTCAGTTGAACAATTTATGGACATCCAGCAAGAAGAAGAGGAAGAAGGAGAAATCGAAGAAGACAGGATTGTTGAAGTAGAATTTGAAGAGTATGAATCAGATTAAAATATTAACATAAATTAGAACTACAGTTTAAAATAATCACCTATATCAATATCAATATCACTAATCATCATGCAGTAGATATAGCATTTTCCCATAAAACTCCGTCATAACAGATCGTGGAATAGGCTTACAGGGGAGTATACTACCGCGAAGTACACTACCTCATAGGTGATGTGGAAATGTGTGCATATCATGTAGAATGTAACTCCTTCAACTTTTAGAATGGCGATATCTTAGGAATGGTGATTCTTAGGAAAAAAAGTATGGGGAACATTTTTATAGATAATTTTATGATCTATAATTTTTGTCTAAGCTATATTTTCGATAAAACTTACCGTTTTCAAGAAAAATTTAAAATTCGAAAATTTTGACTGACCTTGAATAACTTTTTTAGCACCAATGGGATCAATGGGGACTTTTGGCACTTTATTTCTACTGCTGTACCCAAGGTATCTACCAAAATTTAGCTCTGTCAGAATTTTTGTTATTTGAAATGTCTATTTTGACCAGACTACTAATTCTATTTGCCCAGAGTTGTGATCCGCACTATTCGCGAGTAAAATAAATTATTGTACGCTTTTTTTGAATAGTCCAATGAATTATTCCATTAACAACAACAGATCTCTTAATACAATCTTCTTCTGAAAGATAACTCTAAAGATGAAAGAAGCTATGATCTATTGCAACTCATAACAGAAAAAATTTACCTATTATTTAGTACAAAGTAAATAAATAATATGAAATTAATCATAAATTCATATTAATCATAAATAAATAAATAAAATAAAGAAATGAAGGCAAAATAAGAGTACCACGGCTGATTTATACAAAAACAAACGTTATAAAATATGAAATATGGCGACAACACATTTATCATTACCAACAATGGTGTATCAAATTTCATATAATACACGTCCCTTTTATTCTCCTTCATATTTTTATTACCTCGTAACTCATTCAGTAACACATGTTACGTTCAAAAAGCTATATAACTTCGTTAGATCTTTTTTCAACAAATATTTCACAATTCCCAATATGTACATAGTCGATCCAACCAATGATATTAATACTGTTATCGATTCGGCAATTCCTAATGTATCATGTACCTACAAAATGAACATTTCACAAAAATCTGCAACTATTATATTCAAGTTCACTTCTTTTTTCTCAGGTCTACCCTGCAGAAATGAACGGGAATGTTCACGAAATATTGGAACACAGCGCAACGTATTAATAACACGATTGAAGAGTCATAACTACGTTATTATTTAATCATCGTGAAAGTTTAAAACCTAAAAAGTTCTTCCATTTATTATGCGTCTTATTCCGTGCTCGATCTTCTATTGTCTTATTTGTCGAGAAATTCGAGAAATAAGGATGTGCTCCAGATGCAACGTGTTCGAATTTAAATTTGCATCCGCTCCGCGGGTACGCGTTTCTTGAATTATAAATAGGATGCGCGCTCAAGTTTGCCAAAATGGCCATGCAACCATTCTGGCCTTGTAGGTATGGTCAGCGAAGAGCTGCTCCCCTGGTCTGAGAATCTTGTTCGCTCGTTTTGTCTATTTCTTTCTCTCAATAAAACTCCAACGTAATATCTAGTCCGAATAAAGATCAATCTTGGGCAGAAGAACTTCGGAACTACAATATTTCGTAAAATAATTTTATGCAATAATCAATAATAATTTCATTAAAGTAATTTCATGAAAACGAGCGAAAGCTAGGAGCAAGAAGCAAGCGTTTGCTACTCCTTGCATTGAGAAATATTTTGCTTAATTGTGAGGAAAATTGAGAAAATTAGAATCAGGAGGGATTTTAGGGTACTCTGTTTGGTTGAATAGTAAAATGAAAATTTTGTTCGAAGCTAATTGGAATTTGAGTTATCTTGTTGGTTTAGTATTGGAAACTTTTTCGCTATTGATAGATACTATGGATTAAAGAGGATTTCAGCTAATCCTCTACTTCCAATAAGCGAATTTAATCTGATAAATAATTTCCGAGATAAAGCTTCATAGGTGTAGCTACTTTTTACAAAAATAGGCAAAAACTACAAAATTTAAAGGTAAGCACGAAAACAATAAATTGATGACTTAACTTATATTATCCTAGAAACAATCCTTGATACAGTTTACTATTAGTTTTGTGAAAGGTCAATTGCAATTTCATTTCATCCCGGCAATAGCATAATTCTTATTTCTAGACGGTATCTAAAAGTTACAACACTGCTGGTGCCATTATGAAAAAGTCTCACGTATGGAAGGCACTAATCCTTCGAAAATTATGAAATTAAAATGGTATCCACCGTTATCGCGTGGTTTAATTTTAACGAAAGTTTACGTATCCACGAAATTACTGGTGAATTTAATTACCGAAATTAAATTTCAATGCATTTTCAGACTATTTCATAGAAAACATACGTCGGCAATCGAATCAGGATATAAATCTACAAATCTACATATAACAAGTAAAAATATATGAAATATGCAAAGTAGGGTACTAATTATAATATTTAGATGAAATAGATTTCTATTTAGAATCTATTTGTTTAGTCATATTTACAAAGATATAAAATTGCATAAACATCAGTCTATTCATTTCATAACTACCTTCACGATCCTCGATAAAATTCTTCACCCACCATATGACAGAAAGTTCAATTTCACAGTAGATTTGCATGCATATGCGACGCCGTTCATAATTGCACGCGAACGACTTTTTTCGACTAACGAGCATCGAGCATCCATCTCGCATCACTTCTTTGTCAGTCGGGTTCTCGATATTTCATTTTCATGGTTTTTCCTCGTATATTTTTTTTCTTTTTTTCGATCGTATACGCGTTCGCTATCTATAGAGAAAAAGCCTTGTCGTTCCATCGCACATTGTGCCTGAGGCATCTTTGTCTGTTTTCATAGCAACCTTTCAACGATCACGATGAACCGTGATCGCGTTGGACACTGCCTCTCACGCTCGCTTTCTATCAAAGCGACGATGCGACGACAACGCTTTAATTGCCTTCGCGGCCACGGATTAACGGAAACAAGCGTCGCGCCGTCGTTTCGATTAATCCGCTTCGTAAATGAAAGAGCTTTCCATCCAGAGTTCAGATTTAAGGGATGTAACTGCTATGGCTAGCAGAATGGATCTGCATACGGTATATGTTTCGATATATAATTTATAAAGTGATAAGTAGATGGCGAATTTTTATGCATTTATGGGAAATTTGAAGATTTTCTAAGTAGGTTCTATCTTTTCGTAATTACATTCTGAAAAATCTGAATTTGCATAAAAGTGTCCAATCCAGTAACAAGGAATACCGTAGTTGTAGTGATATGTATGTCAAGTATCTATAGTAGCATTTTTGGTATATAGATGCAATCAATTTTTGTTAATGTAATACTAGATTAAATAACAAATGGGGAGCACGAGGCGGGTATGGGTTCCCAGGGTGTAGGACCATGCCCTGGGAAACCCCGATGTATCTGATATCCTCCTACAGCCGGGTGGCGGCTGGTCGATGCCATAGGCACCCTCCAGACTGCCGATCCGGTGCGGAGAATTTCGGAAAAGTTGGTGGGCCCATACCTGCCAAGACCACTCACCTCGCCTTCTCGTGGGGCTCCCTGTCACCATGCACCGGTTCGGCCGGTGTGTGGTGCGAAAGAGTGAGTGGCACCAGGACGGGAACTATTGTTGACGACAAGGCGAATCAAAGAAAAATCNAAAAAAAAAAAAAAAAAAAAAAAAAAAAAAAAAAAAAAAAAAAAGATTAAATAACAAATAATTTAACAATAAAGATCTTGTGAGTTAATGTTGTTAATTGAAGATGCAACCAAGAGTGTTGCTGTCTCTCTGATTGATTGACGATATGTTAAGATAGTTTTTGAAACAATGAGTTACCGTATTGTTACATTTTTATTGCATTATTGTTATTTATTACCGCGTATAGATTTTATAATATCATTTGACGTTTTATAAATAAAAATCTATCCGCAACTCAACAGTCCTACAGTATATTCTTAGAAGGATGTTATTGTATTATTATCATTTTGCTGCCGTATGTAATTCCTATCATTTCATTTGACATTCTATGAATAAAAATCTGTCAGCAATTCTGTACTCCAAGGGTGTATTATTATTATATTATTTAGAAGCGTGGCCTCATTGAAAATTGAGATGAAATAGGGCAACGATGCAATAATCGTTGAGATACGATGATGTTTGACTTCTTTGGATTAACTTGAAGGAGAAAAGTTTCAGAATGGTTCATAGAAGGAAAACATAGGTCTTATCTCAGGAAGTTGTAACTTCATAATCGCGGAAATAATTTGGTGGTTAAGTTGAGGGTTATTGGTTAGTTGTTAATACTGATTCTGCTGTAAGTTTCTGAATGGTTCCTAGAAGGAAAATGTGAACCTTACTACAGGGAGCTGTAACTTTGTAGCGGGAGAAATAATTCGGTGGTTAAGCTGAGGTTTATTGTTTAATAGTTAGTACTGATTCTGTTACAGTCTTAGTTGCAATAACAAGATTATAAGAGTTAAATAATACACGCTATGTGTTTCCTTGTTGTTACTTTGGTTACTATAGCGAAACATTATGATCGATAATAGTAACAGTCTAAATTCGTAGTAATTAGTCATTGTCGTTGATGAAACTACTATTTTTATCTCGTCGTTGCTTTGCAACAACGGTAGTGATAGTGGCACAACTTAAAGACTGTAAATTTTAGAGGAGAGGCTTTTTAAATTTACATTTTTGGAAATATTAAATACGAGCTTTATTAATATAATTGCCCCATGACGCAAAATTGATGAATTTATACCGTTTTACATGATACAAATAGAAATGTAATGTAGACTTGTATTCAATAAGAGCAAATTTGTAAAATTCTGGATTGTGGCATTATCAATGTCAGGCAGCGATATATATATTTTAATCCTGTATATCTTGAATATTTAAAAGTATTATTTCTATTATATATACCACATACACACAAATATTTACCATTCTGATTGTATTCGCAGTTATTCTTTTCGTAGAATTCTATATACATATACATTTATATTGCTGTATATAGCATATGTGTTATATGAACATTTGTAAAGTATTAAAAGTAGAGATAGTAGTAAAATATAAGAAGAAAATAATTCAGGTCATAAAGAGTTAGTATATCATCATTTTTCCACAAAAAGAAAAATGATTGCTTTGCTACTTGTACAAATACATAACTTTTTAAAATTAAAATATTCCTTTTTACAAAAAGAATCACATTTCTAATATCACGAAGAGATCTTAAACTACGTGTATGAAAATATCCGTATTAAAAAATTATTGATCCATACAACAATCTCAAATAAAACATTTACAGTAGACAAAGCAATGTTATAAAAAAATTAGAACAGATGGAATTACTTACAGCAATAAAATTATTTAATACACGATCGATATCATGTGCGAAAAAATATAAATAAATGAAGGAGTATTTAATCCAGCATGGTTAATGGTAAATAACGGTAAGGTTTAAAGTTTCATTGTAAAAGATCACCTTTATGAATAAACGGTTTTAACCATCGCTCTTTTATTTTTCCCATCTCTTTTTAGTTTGTTCAGGAACTTGTTAAACGGTTTGACTTAAATTTAAACGAGCCGACTGCAACGATCCGGATTAATTAAACTGTGCAACATGCTCCGGCGGATTTCCATAATAACATGGAACGATGCTGGCGACAGATAGCTGCAAGAAATTTCATTTCCTCTCCTTTTAGCTTGTGCTTTCTGTTATCTTCGATTCTCAACTTTTTCTATTTTGTATCTAAACATCTAGGTATTCTTATTTCGTCGATACAAGTAATTGCCCAATGTTTACACCATTCAAAAGTGAAAAAGTGGAGGAATAGAATACACATAATGCGATGTTTATTCAGTTTCATATTTATCTTTCTCCTAAAATGGAAGATACACAAAAAGGCCACTATTCAGGATAAAAAGCAAACTTTTAACCGTATATTATTTTATAAAGAATCCTTCAAATTTCCAAAAATGTATCGTTGTAAAGTTATAAAATTATTATGAAAAATTATAAATTGCTCATTTTGACCACTCAGTTACTTCTAGCATTAATGGAAAATGTAACAAAATTTCTCAGACAGAATAAGAATCCTTTATGCAAGAAGTCACATCAATAACGAAACATATAGCCGGAAAGCACAGTTGTGCTGATTGAATTACACCGTAATTTAAGTACATAATTCGAACTTTTAAATCAATTGAATTGCTAATTACTATACTCATGAGTGTAATTAAATTACGATGTATTAGGTCGTCCGAAAAGTTTCTTTCGTTTTATAAGGAAATAATGGATGCACAGCATTTTTCGTTTTATATTATTTTACCGAATTACGTATAATCCATTTTGTTCTATCAAAGTAAAGACCACAACAGGTTTCATGTGTGTATAAGATGTATCGTTATAAAAGACGGGTCTGTAAAAGAAAGACACTTTTCGGACAACTTAATAATTGAGATACGATATAACTGAATTAGAGGAACTCTGAATAAGTGAGATAAATGTTAATACATATTTATCTTTCATGTCTATACTCGTTTCATGTCCATACGAGGTATCTTTTAATCTTATGTTTATATTTGTCGATTACATTATTCACTTGTACTTCGTAATTGTGCTTCAATTGCAATTACAAATTGCATTGTAAAATCTGAATTACGAATTACAATGTAATCGAATATCATGCAACAGAATTACTTTATAACCATAATTTATGGGAAAAAGCCAATTGTAATTCTACACAATTCTGCTGTGAAAGTGTTCGAAAGTAATCCAACTAATCCGATCGAAGCTTATTCAACATTAAATGTGTGGAAATTTCCGATCGTGCAAGGTAAGACATTCGAACACGTATCGCAAAAAGATTCTCGTTTGGAACTGTAGGATGGTCTAAGAATACCGGCATGTTTTCTTGATAGGTTTTAGAATGATTATTATCCGTGGATCGTTTCGAAGGAGCAATTGCATACAGTGGGCAAGTTCACGGGAACTCTCCAATGATATCAGATGCTGAATTTCCGGAGTATAAGAAAGAAACTTTTCTCGAACGTGGATTGAAAGAATAAACGATTCGAAGAGTTTCCCGAAGTAAATCGAAATTTCGTCGAAAAAGATATTTCAAGGCGTAGCGGAAGTTCCTCGAACGATCTACGTGCAATGATTCTCCGTTCTCGTTTGATATTCTATTCGTTCGAACTGCTTCGCCCTGGAATTTGATTAGATGGAACTGGGTGGATGATAATTCCACGAAAAGTTTTCGATCGAAGTTTCGATCGATTTTATAATGATTAAGAGATTGCGATTGGCATGTTCCTTTTTTCTTGTGTATGTTTTTATATTACTAAAAATTATTTATATTATTTATAGCTATCACACTTTGTAATAAGTATATTCGACAACTCTATTGCTAATTATACAAATGTCTTCCTGTTAGTGTCTATATCATAAACATTTTTAGAAGATGTGTAAAAAAATCTTCCATGTAGTTTAATATCTGTAATACTTATCAGATATTGTTAGATTTTTCTTCTTTGCCTTCCTTTCCTATGTCTATTCTTTCCTTTTTCTTTTACCTGTTCTTCTTTCCTATCCTTTCTTCCCTTTGCTTAATAATATATATCAATAAACTACAAATTTTTAATAAAAAAATTAAGGCATTTTAATGTATAAAAAGTATGTGGTCCTTTTATTCCACTGTTCTAGCGAAAAATGATAGCAAAATTTTGGTCAATCTTCTTATGTATTTTTTTCAAAGCCCCTTTGTGTATTCCTTATCACGTTTGAAGGAATATATCAATGAAATTTTGATTTTTTCTGTGTAATAATATAGTAACTTATATAAAGAAATAGTCGGAATATTATGAACTAATTAAAGATTTTTCTGTACTTTTTTCTCACACCAAGGAGGCAGAATTAAAACGCAGATTAAATAATGCTTTTCTTCGCACAGGCATGGTCCAGTTTGAATAGCTGATTTCGCGTTGCGTGTAACTATCACATAGATACAAAGCTGGAAGAAAATTAATGTTTTGTTACACTGAATGGTTCGCACGTTCTGTTACAGTGTATGCTATGTGAATGTTGTATGCGTTTGTAAAAAGTGCTACACTCCAACACGAGCAGTAGCTACTGCAGTAATTGCATTCCTATTGGTCTACGGTATTTCACTGATTCGTATTTAAAGGGAGGCAAATGTCCGATACGACAAAAGGTTTGCAACAAGCCTTACTCATGGTTGAAACAGTGCATTCAGTAGTGCATTCGTATTTTGTTTATATACCAGAATTTTTGCGGTTAACGCTCTACTATTATCGTAAGCAGATTTTGTACTAAGTTATTTGAAATCGTGTGTTTTCTGTTGAAAACGTCTAAAAGAAGTGAATTTTCTGTTACAAATTTATAAAATTATCATAAAAATAGCGTCAGGGATAACTTCAATTAAATTGGATTCTAAATGCCAAACTGAATTCTTATATGTTTCGCTTTTTTTTGTAGAATTTAATTAAGTAAAGGCAATTATGAATATTTCAAAGAAGATATATAACTTCTATGTTTTATGAAATCCATGCTTGATAGTTGTTAATAACAATGCGTCGCAATGTGATTTTTCATTCTCCGGATAGTGATCGCGATAAAAAGGAAACGGAGTTTAAATGCATAGCTTCGAGTACCGTCGACTGTTCATAGTATGATATTAAAAGATCTGGTTACAATCAAGCGTTGATTTTCAACTTCCGGAGGCCATCGAAATGCATTATCGACCAAACTGTACGGCGTTGCGTCGCCGATGAAATGAATAACACTTTTACCTTATGTTTCTTTTCAATCGATATAAACCGAACTGAAACGCTGATTGAATATTTTTTCCTTCTTCAGGTGGAGCGTTTCGAAAATATAGAACTGAGAGTATCGGAGGTATTGAATTCAGATATCTGTCATATTTACATATAACTTAATTTTGTATTATCGTTAAAGATTATAAATTAACCACCTCTTGAAAATTTGTATCTTATAAAGATCCACGTCGTCGCGAGTTTTTGTAAAATTATTTCATTTGAGTCTATTATTATTATTATAGATCTATATACAAGAAACTTATATTCGGAATATTTTTCTAAAGAAGTTGCCTTGTTTTCCTATGTATAATCATAAGAGAATAGTATTATTGCAATATCAAGTATTGTACATAAAGTTAAGAATAGTCGTATGATTCGATATAATAAGAAAAATGTACATTACTGTTATTATATTTATATTAGTTTCACAAGTGCAAAAAGTTTTTATTGAATTTTGTAAATGTACTTTCTATTCCATATTATTTTTCACATGCATATTTTTTATTGAAATACTTATTTTATTGAAAGAGAACACTTATCCTGTACTTATTTCACTGCAATACAAATACTTATTTCATTTTATTTATTTATTTTACGAATTTTCATATTTTCTATTTCATGTTTTACCATTTACCGTATCTTAATATACCAATCATATTCTACAGATATAAACTATTAAGTATTATTATAAACTATTAACTATTATCTTTTATTTTTTCATATATTTAAAGCTTTATAGAGAGTTTCATCACAGTAAATAAATGATCTCTAACGATTTTAGGCGGTCAATAATTGCGGTGATTTGGGGAACGATGAGGAAGAATTGGCTATTCATTCCAACTGTTGAACCAGAACTTGAAGCCTGGAATCTTTCGTTTGTCCGACAATTGCTCTACCAATTAAGCTATCCAATTCGCCCGCAAATCCTTTTCCCTAACTCCAATATCTCAATTGGTCCTTATTGCGCTTAAAGCTTAAGCTTTTACAAAGCGCACGAGTAACTATCGTTTAATTTGTCCATCGAATATTTGATATACAATTCCCTGGAAAATGTAGCATATAAATAGAATGAATTGGAATAAAATTGGAAAAATACATAAAGAGTTAAAAGATATTCTGATAAAGAAGAATCTTTATCTGGAAGATAAAAATTACGATTATAAATAAAATTCTGAAATATATGAATGTCTTTGGTTTTATGTAGATAGTATAGGTTAATATAATTGTGGCACATTATATTTGAAAAATCAATTTTATTGCAATGTTATAATCTACTATGTATCCCCATCATAATAAAGTACAGAAACAGTATAGCTTGTTTTATCTGTAATTTTTTAATTATAATTATTTATAATATAAGAATTATATCCTATCAAGAATCGGCAAGAATTTGAGTACATTCTATGTACGATCTTAAGTGATTATTGTAACTATACTTTATTATTTATTTATCATATCCTATCCTATTTTACTAAATTTTATATCCACAAAATTTAATTATTCTTAAAAATTCTAATATCTTTTGTTAAAAGCTGTTATTTTATTTAAATAAAATGTATTTCTTGAGTCCAACAGTAACTCTATACTACAAAGTATGTTGCACGTTGAAGCTTAAAAAGTCGAAATATGTAATTCAAAAGTACACTATCTAAGAATATTGAATCTATTGTGTGTCACTTTTACGGAAGTAAGTGCATAGTATCGCATAAATCAAAAAGCTATTAATAAATCATCCTTTTTCCATTTCTTTTTTTATTCGCACAATCACGCACGTATATATACGAGTACTATAATGAGTTTCAAGGTGACGTAAATTTCCACCCAGCCGCAACGGTGCTCATTTCCCGTCGCCGGAAGTTACTTCCATTTCTCGCCATGCTGTTGAAAATCGTAAAACAAGAATCTCTCCTGTTTTTATATACATCTCCGCGACTCTGCCAACCGAACCGTGGCCGATTTTAATTCGAGATAAGCATATCACCATTTTTGTTTTTGATTTTTTCATTAAGCTTCACACCGTCATAAAAAGTATGAAATTTTTTTCATTCGAAATTCACGCCATCTCACCATACGTAATAGTCTCCAAGATGTTCCAGGAAATAATGTCTTTAGCACCAAACTTTGACGTTTGTTTTCATCTAGATGTGGACGATTGTTAACAGAAAAATATAAGAGATTATGAATGACAGAATTTTATGAAGATCTTCGCTTATACTTTAAAGAAAATTTTGATTATTTTAATATCTATCTAAATGATCGAAGCAATCTAGTATGAAAATGTATCAAATCTAGTATGTACGAAAATGTCGTGTGAGGTTCATTCTTTAAATTATAAACAATTATTCTACGTATTTTTCTAAAGCTTCCTCAATTATTGTATTTATTATTGTACGTATTTATCATTGTATGTATATTATCAGATATATATATATATATCAATATTCTATTATGCCTAATACTGTTTTCTGGTTAGAAATAAATAAATATTAAAGCAGTCAACTGCTTTAGTAATGTTTCCTGAATATCGTCTTGAAAGGATCATATGATATCCCTTGATATTCAATCCTTCCACTGTGGGAAAATTTGATACGCGTGACAAAGTTAAGAATATTTAACTAAGTTAGTCAAGTTGAAGTTAAAAATATTAAATTAAAGTTGATAAAACAATTATCTTTCAATGAAATGTAATACTCGAAAACAATTCTAACCATGCTATCAATTTTTAATGTAATATAATACGTATAGATACATGAATGACGATAATAAATGTCAAATGCCTAAGGCAATTTCCAGCATTACATGAACGATATCGGTTAAATATTCAAAGACGTCAACAACATACTCTGATTGAACTTTCAAAATGCCTATGGGCATCTAGTAAATACAAAAAGTATTGCCACGTAACTTTATTTTTCACTGAGGCGATTTTTCATCGAATTCTGAATTTCATTTACGTAATATAAAATTTTCGTAGTCATATAAAAGTACTACTAATTGGTGCGAAATTTAATACACTTAAACCTTTTTTTTTTTTTTTTTTTATGTGGAGGAAATCCGCACGAACTCCGCATCGCCTCTGGGGGAGAGAAGCGACGCGGTAGTGTCGGACTCCAATCGACTAAAACCTCCACGATGACCTTCCCTGTAGCGGTCGAGGGAGGCCCAGGAACTGCAGGTAAGCAACAAACATTGGGCCTCCCCCGCGCCAATCTTGATTCCTCCATTCAGAACTGTTGCCGCGGTGTGAGGTCACGATGCACTCCGCGGGGGGCCGCCGTGCAAGGCAGTCCGGATCCTCTACCGAACTGCTTGACGGCCCCTGGGCGCAGGGTTTGTCAGCGCCTAAGATTGGACCCCGCCGGGTCTCGCCGGGGCGCGTCCACGGCCTCTGCCGCGACCTCGCCCGCCGATCCTCTCCGGGTGGGAGTCCCGCTCCCTCACCCGCTCTGCCGCCTCCTTCCGGAGCATTACCTGCTCGCAGAAGGAGACGACGGCGCGCCTTCCGCTCTCGCTCGTCAGCATCGCGTTGAAGATCGCCGGCGGCGAGAGGTCCGGCCCTATTTCCACGGTGAGGATGTGGCGCGGCACAGCCCATGCGGGGCAATCCTCCAGCGTGTGCTGCGCCGAGTCCACGCCAGTATCGCAGTGGTGGCAGCGCGCGGTCGCCTCTTTCCCGATTCGATGCAGGTACTCACCGAAGCACCCATGGCCGGTGAGCACCTGCGTCACCCTGTAGGTGAGGGGGGGCCCTCCACCGTCCAACCATACGTCCCAGTTCGGAAGGACGGCTCCGACGGCTCTTAGCCCCGGCGCGCCCGCTCTCGTGTCGAGGCTGGCGCGCCATCTGTCGAGCAGGTCCCGTCGAGCCTGAACCCTAACGTCGGCGCCCGCCGGGCCGCCCCCGTCCAACAGACCCCGGGTGCGGAGATAGACCTCGCGACACCTCAGAGCCTGCAACTCGAACGGGGGAAGACCGGCGAGCACCGCCGCCGAAATGGTGCGGAAGCCCCTCACTACCCTGATGGCCACGGTCCTGTGCAACCTCCTGACCGACAGAAGACTGCGACGGTTGGCCATCAGGTCCTCCGCCCAGATCGGAGCTCCGTAGAGGAGCTTCGATCGCACCACACCGGCGTAAAGCCGTCGCACTCCGACGCCGGGCCCGCCCAGTCGGGGCAGCAAGCGTCCTAGGACGTTCGCCGTCGCCTCGACCGACGGCGCCAGGCGCTCGAAGTGAGCGCCGAAGGTCCAGTGGCTGTCGAGAGTCAGACCCAGGTACTTCATGCTGGCTCCGACCCCGATCTCGGTCCCCCCCATCCTCAGACGATAGCCCGTTGGAGGCGTCCCGTGATTAGCCTTCCGGCAAAACCACATTGCCTCGGACTTCTCGGGGGACACCTCCAGCCCCAGTCCCTTGATAAATACACTTAAACCTAATTATCTGTTATGTGAACGCTATAATAAATACTATATAAACCAATACCATTTGTGGCCACTGTATAACAGCGGACAGATTGAAATTCATTAAACTTCATAATTACCACCGCGATGCTCGATGAGAAATTCAATCGACTTCGCTTTACCTCCGTAATGTTTCCATTTTATATTGAAAATTCGTAACAGCTTCTTCACAAATGCCAATCTTTTTTTGTAAAATCTATCAACAATAGCGTTAAAATTTCCAATTTGTTGCGACAGAACGTCAATGGTTGCGGTCTTCGTGATAACAGCTTTTTCATTCGCGCGGCTTGCAACGAAAATACCCCGTCCAAAGATTTGATTAATTAACGTAGAACGCGTATCAAAGCTTGAGGGCTAGTTATGTAACTATTTAGTTCGTCGTTGATAGAGGAAGAGTATGCTTGTTATAGGAGAGGAGGAAAATGTCGCTCAAGAGCGTGGAACGTGATCGTTAGGAATTTCCTGACGTGTTTGTATAAGATTATTGGGGAATTTGTATCGTTTAACTTGAATTTTATCAGGAAGTTTTTCGTCGTTTTTTTAAATACACAGAAGAATGTTTAATAAGGTAATAGTGGTTTTCCTACCTTGTTTAGCCAACAATATGAACATTTATTGAATTTTTATCTTCCATCTATGTTAATGATCTTAACTGATTTATTATTCCAGAAGTTTCAGTTTCTCCGTCTACGTTTAGAAACATTGATTAAATGACATCATTGTCGATACATTCATTATATCGAGAAAATAGCTCTAATAATTCTTACAGATTTTATCAATTTCCTAATAATTTCTCAGGTTTCCTGATTTCTAATCAGCTTGCTAATGCTCATGAACGAGGGGGGTATATTTCACTTTTCGATTTAATTATATTATTTATCACCAATTATTATATTTAAGAAATATAGAATCTCAATAGATCATTCGCGAAATTCATCGTTTAGTTTACAACACAATTGTTATTCTTCTGTATCAAAATTATCTTAACTATTTACATGTCTAAAAGAAAAAAATAGACAGTAAATAATTTAAAATTATAACAAATCGATTATAATAACCAAAATTATAATGTATTACATTAACATAGTACAAACTATACTATTATAGCAAATTATAATAAATAATTGCACAGTTGAGGCACACGATTATAGCGAAATATTGTGTATCAGAGTGATAGAGGAGTATTGCAACATTCTCTTATAACTCAAATCAAGCACGTTTTCCACAGGCTACAATACTAAAGCTCGTTCGTGTTAAGCTCTTGAAACACCCTCGCTTCGGTATACTCCCTAAAACTTTTGCGCCACTCGTTATTCCCTCGAACTTCAATCTCACCACGCACTGTCTGCCCTCAATAACGCTTTCATCCCCTACACGAGTACGAACGTACACACTCGCAGCTGTCACTCAGCCACTCTCCAACAACTCAGTCGCACTTTTCTTCCTCGGAAAATTCACTTCTACCTTACGAATCCAACGTTCTTTCCGCTTTAAATCAGATTTAATTCTGCGGGTACTATTCTACGTTGTGCATTATACCCTTTGCCCGATTTTAAACACGTAGCAGTTGCAGGTGAGTAGAGAAAAGTAGTAGCATATTAGTGGTTAGTGCACGTAGGATTCTCTTCTCTTCGACCTCTACCTTAAAGGTCATATGTTTTTCAAGTTTATGCTATCTATTATGAATTTGTTCGAAAGGTTTTCTAATTTTGAAGAAGCAAATCTCTAACATAGGATTGAATTAAGAAATTATGTATATGCATATGTAATAGTAATTATTTTAAATTTCACATGAAATTAAATAAAAGGCAAATCAATCCGGTTAAAAATGAATCAAATATTTAGCCGGATTAACTTGATATTCACAAGGTTTGGTTTCTTATGTTCCTTCGTTTTGTATGTATACTTGAACTATTTACTGATTTAGTGCGTTCTTTTGCTCATTATCAACACAGTCGTATTTTTCTACTGTTAACGAGTATTTCAAGTTTAAACAAAATTAACACAAGTAACGTGTTAATGCATTTTTAAATTTTTATATCAATATCTTGGTCAATATAAAATATTCAAATTTGAACAAAATCGTTATTCGAGTCGTTCTTAAATGTCAATTTATACTCCACCTGAAATCGTTTCTTAATTGTTTACTCTGTCCTGATTATAAATCACGTAGCAAGAACAAGAGAATATTCCAACATTATAATTCTCCTGTTACGATAAATGGCCGAGAAAGATTAGAACGATTAACACGAACAGTGCAATTTCCTTTTGCAGTGATAGTCGAACCGTGTTACATCGTATTCATCCAGGCAAAACCAAGGGTAATTAGCGCGAATCAATTTCTGATCCGGTCGATTTGGCAACGCCACGCGAGTCGCGTTTCTGGCATTACGGGCAGACATCAATCCTCGGCGAACGGGATTTAATACAGCAAGGCTGTGCGTTATTCCACCAGAAATCCCGTTATGAACGCCATTCGGCTGGTTAAACTGCGACAGCTTCATTAGGAGCAGATAAGTTTGATTAACACGCTGTATCGTGTGAGTTACGGCGCGTCTAGAGGTAACGTTGCGTTTTGAGGAGGTGAAAAAGCTGGAACGTTATAAAAATGATGGCTTCGCTTTTTCCAAGTAAAGTCATGTAAGAATTTAAAGTTATGTACTCGTATGTTCTCATTACTGAGAACCATTTTCTGAGTTTATTTTTCAGTTTTTATATCATTCGACTGTGGATGTTTCACGAATATATGTCAATTTCAAATTTTTACAAATATATTGAGTTATATGGAGAGTTGGTATTGTTTTCAAGATTGAAAGATCATTTATTACAAACTTCCGTAAAGTAACGAAAGGTTGTATTTAGATATATATATTTAAACTGTTTAAATGCAATTTAAAAAATATATTATTTCTCAAAAAAAAAAAAGAAGGAAATGTTAGAATTTATATCATCGATAAGGAGTAGATGAAAAATGTAAATCTCTGTCGAAATATTCAAGTTTATGTGACCTATTTATGTCTGTATATTACTGTGCATTAAACTGTATATTAAATCCATTAATAAAGTAAACTCGAAATTGACACCTTCGATCCTCCAAAAGAAATCATCAAACTTTTCTGTTTCATAACGTTTATACTTCGCAAACAACATTTGGCCAAGATACGCAGTTTTCCTTTAAATGTAAACTTTCAATAGTAAATTAACACTACACCAACACACAAGATTAGGTTTATCGAATATTAAAGTATAATTGATCGGTACAACTGTTGAAATTCCTGCCATAAGTTCTGCGCTAATTACAGTACCGTGGCTTATCAAATCCACGTTGGATCGCAAAGTCAATATCGTTGCGGAAAACTCCTTTCGGAGTCAGGCATGCGTATTCCAGTTCCAGCACGATCGCAAAGTTGATAATTGATGGCCATGATAATGAGAAGACCGGTCCGGTGATGCTTGTTAGCGTCAAATTTGGCTTCGATTTCCCGCACTGATTTATCGACGATATCAAATAACTGTACCTAGTACTGCAATGTACCGCGTAATGACTATTCGGTATCCAGCATTTCCAAACAAATCTCGTGTATCTCTAAACAAATCACGTGAAAATTCTTCGATATTCGAAGTTTACAGAGGAACTCGAATTAAGAGAAATTTTGTCTTGAACATTTTCCCAAGACCAAGTTTTTCGAGAGTAGCAATTAATTTGAGTCGCAGATTAATTCGTAAATGCTAGCCTGAATTTCACTTTAACGCGCTGGAGGCTACTAGAAATTCCGATTTTCTTCTGACCCATGATTTTATTCCTGGTTAATGAATATACATATACATTTTTCGTAACGATTTGGAGGGAAATGGAAGGAATTTAAGCGGATGCCAATCTTTTCTTGATTTTTTAAAGATAGATTTTACGTAATGAAATTCATGATACGAAAGTAAGGAAATACCACTGGTGACTATAAAATTTTTGGGAGGTAAGATTGATAAGTTAATAATACGTAAGTCAATATACGCACGTACCTACTAATGTATAGTAACGAATAAATCTAGAAATCTATCTAGTAGATATTTTTATACTACATTTCGATACTTTTATTAAAATTTTATATAAACATTTATACTGACCAGTCAGTGTATTTACAAATAAAATAAATTTACTAAATACATGTTACTCTCTAACTGTGACATGTATACCTACAAATCATTACCAGCTATAACATTTTTAAAGTAATCAGAATATAAAAACGAGGAATGAATAAACGAAATAAAAGGACCAAATGAAAACGTCATTTCTCCCTTTCAAAATCGTGTGACAACAAACGGGTCAAAAATAAGATATTGCCGCATTCGTGTAACATCTCCGAATAAAAATCACGGATAGTCAGGCAATTGCGGATCGTTCATTCTGTTCTACGACAAATTATCCTTTCCGGTCAGCGAACCATCAAGGGGTCAACACGGTGAACGCAACAGAGATTATTGCACGTTCATGGCCACTGGCTTTCGCGGGAATTTTCCAAAAGCTGTCACCGCCCCCTCCCGTTAATTCCCCGCTGAAACTTTCCCTTCTTTCATTTGTTCAGTTTGATACACTGCGATATGTGTATGTATCTACAGTGGCTACAAAAAGTATTTAAACAACGTTGTATTTCTTGTAACGTCATCATATTAATTAATTTTAAGTACAAGGTTCAAGTACATACTGCTTCTTACAACACTTTGTTTCCTCTCTTACAATATTTACCATACTTTATAATATATTGTCTACTTTTATTTTTTGATTAACTACTTTATTTACTTTGGCATTTTTCGTATGGTCTTATGTATTCGTATAGCCCGTTCATGGGATTATCCCTTAACGCCTCCATTATTTCCTCCTCAATCTAGACTCAGGCAGGTACATTAAATTTCATATTATTACATTTGATATTATGTATTACAAAGCTGTTATACTATGAAAATGAAATGTAAAACCTAATAGAATGCACTTTGTTGGAAAGTGAGGGTATACAGAAATACTTTTTGTAGTCACTGTAGACGGGAATATGCTGCAACATGGGCTCGCACGTTCACCGGAAATCAGTCAGAGTGCGGGCGTATGTATCAATAGGTGCGGAACGACTGTTCGAGTTTGGCGGACAAGATATTTCCTCGTGGATGTTACAAAATTACGAAGCAGTGAACAGCGGGGAATTTCTGCCAAAAACAAACCGTGTTTGAAGTGCCATGAAACTTCCGCTGTTGTAAAAAGAATGGAAGAAACTATTTTTGGATTGCTTCAGTTCTTTTTCGTAACTATTGGTGGCACTAGTATTCATTGTGATTCATTTGAAGGACATTTAAATGTCATTATTTAGAAAAGTGATACACCTGATAAACCGTACATACGTATAAGTACGTATGTATATACATTTCATACTTTATTTCGCGGCCCATATATATATATATATAAATTTATATATATATTATATATATATAATTAATATATTATATATTATATATAATTAATATGTTAATATATTATATATATATATATATAAATTTTTGAACTTTTAATTTTTTCATAAACTCAAGAACATTCGCAGTCTACGTATTATCATCGTGCCACATTTTATGGGCCGCGAAATAAAGTATGAAATGTATATACATACGTACTTATACGTATGTACGGTTTATCAGGTGTATCACTTTCCTAAATAATGACATTATATATATATAATGTATATGTATATGTATATATGTATATAAAATATCTATAATGAAACATGCACTTACCAGCTAAAGCAAATCCGTATTTAGGTTTTATTCCCTTAATCATTTTGGTAGAATTATGAATTTGTATAAACACACTCTAGTAATAAAAAAAGGAAAATAATTAAAAAGAAAAATAATTTTTTATATTCATCACGAGAAGTAAAAAGAAAAATAAATATTTTGGAAATGTAAATACCTGTTTCTAATTTTTCAAGAGGCATTTCAATATGAAATCAAATATGTCATGCATTCTATGCACAGACATGTTATGTTGCTACGTATTGTTACGTGTAGTTACGTGTTGTTATATGTATCATGTTGTGAATTTACCTTCACTAACTGTTGTTTCGTAATTTAACATATTTCAATATTCACAGTATAGGGTAAACTAGGGTAAGTTAATTGCTACGTGGAAAAGTTATTGCGCAAACTCTAAGGTTAATTAGGAAGAAATTCTGTAAATTGAAGTTTTTTGCGGTGATGGTTTGAAGCGTTGAACATAGATTGTAAATTATTCTCTGGAAGTATCGGTTGAGAATTTAGAGAGTATTGATCTGAACGAAGGTATAAGCTTAGTAACTTTCTTGCTAAGTTATTTTAAACTCTCCTTTAATTAGTTACACGCTAGAGTTGGGGAAAGCTTCAAATTTAAACGATTATATAAATTGTTTTTTGACAGTAAATTTGAAACAAAGTACTTTGAAATAAAAACGTGAGTTACCAATTGAAAGACTTATCAATGCTCTCTGTTAAGTCTTTAAAAGAACATTCAGTGAATGTGCAGAATGTAAATTCCAAAAATTGTATGTAACTTTTTAAATGAAACTAAACGCGTAATACGGTAGACATTAGAAATTTAAGATCTTTATGTCATCAGAAAATAAATCAATTTTAAAAGTCTTCTGTGAGAGTGAAAGCCATAATTAACTATTTAAATCTTCTTCTCTTAACTCTTGAGATTGTAGAATATTTATTATAATATTTAATGGATAAAACAAATTTTTATTTAGCTTGTATTTCTTTAGTTAGCTTTATAAAGCTATAAGAGTGCGTAAACATCCGCAGTCTATTTATTACAAAATATGACAGATATCGTACAGAGTATCATCCTTGTTTATCTTTCCAGGATTTGCAAATTTATTTCGAAACGACCAATGTCGAGCAAAAAGCAGCACGTTTTGTTCAAACAGCGTATAAGCTGTCAGTTATTGAAGAGATTTTCTGACTACGGGGATTTCGCTGTAATCTGTTCCTGCATTTCGCGTTCATTTTGCAAAGCTTCGAATCTCTGTTTTTATGATAGTAAAAATAGTAATTTCAACTTGGATAAAAGCCTTAAAAGATAGCAGAGAAGGATTGAGAAACGTCGAAAGGTTTCAAGATAACAGTTTATCGTTTTGAAAGCAAGCGAAGTTTTTGTCTCGTGGATGCTTTGCTTTCGAAATGTTTCAGACGTATTTATTCAAGCACGATTTCAGAAACGTATCATGGGAAGCAAATTATTATCGGAGAAATTTCAAAAGCAACCATGGAGTTTCTGACACTTATGAAATATTCTTACAAAGGAAAAAGGATGAAAGGTCTACAAATCTACACAATGGAGGAAACAGAAGTACTGAAAATAGCAGTAACTTTGAAATTTCGGTATTTTATTGTTAGTTAATTACGTCTCGGCATAAAACCTTCAAACAATAAAAGAAACGAGATTAGTGTTTCTTTGGATCATACATGTGTCATCTTTGAATATTCACATGAAGATTATAGGAGGAAGAAAGTAAAAGTATAATTTTGTTGATCTTTTTATTTTATCTCAATATAAAATATCGTAGCTGGAAATGGGAAAAACTTGTTAGGTCACACCAAAGTTAACGATTGTTAAAATAAACAATATCATCATTTTTAATATTAGGCTGAATGATAAGTTCGCTCATGTTTATTTTTAAATGAATATTTCAAGTATTACTGTTTTTTTTTTAATGCAACTTATTTATCTCATTTTTCTCTAAAAGTATGCTTCCCATAATCTAGTATCTTTTCTAATTTTAATCTACTATCTTTGCTTATATTTTTATTGTTTATAAATTTTCAAATATTTTTCTGAATGATGTGTTTCTTTTAGATTTTACATTATAAACAATATCTACATGAAAAAATTATTACTGTTGGAGACCATAGAAAAGGAAAGGATTTAGGACACTGTTGAGGGTTTTAGGATCCTAAGAGGAGTTTAGATCTGAAAAGAAGCAAACCTTTATCCTTCAGTCTCATTTAGTCAGTCCTAGAGTACGGTTCATCTTCGTCTTACGAAGAGTCGTGATCTGACCGCCGGACACGACATAACAGTCGATATTGTGTATTATATCTAGAAGGAACAGTCCAGTAAATTCGTACAGTCCACTTTGCAATCAACTGTTTGGACTACAATTTCTTTCCTCGGTCAACCCGCTCACAACCGCGAGTGTTCGTGTGTATACAATTATCATATCAATTATATTAAAGCATATTAAATTCTACAAGAAGGTATAAACTTGTGTAATCTTTTTGATCGTGGATCGCTAAAATCGCGCATGTAAGTGGTTAATCCAAAAAAAGTGAGAAAGTAACCCATTTAAGTAACGAAAGAAGAAAAATGTATGGTATTCCGCATATACACAGAGATACGGAGATGTATGTAAACTAAAGTTTTCCATAAAAGTAGAAAAGAGGAGATCGTAATGACCTTCGCTTAAAACGTGTCTCGAAACTTGACATGTCACAGTCTATCAAAATTGAAAATACTGCGTCCGGTGAAAACGTTGTTTGTCTATCACCATTTGAATGATAGAGCCAATAATATTTTTCCTAATAAATAAAAAATAGGCATTTTTTAATTGCAACAGGATTGATTCCATTGTTTATATTTTCATTTCCTTTTTTGTAAAACTTCGAATAAACGTGAAAAAATTTCATCATTTTGATAGACAGGTTGTTTTTTATTCAAACACAGTTACAAAGTCCAATTGCAAATGTCAGAGAAAGGTTTCTGTAGGATATTTCAATATTTTGAACATTCTATAGCACAAGAGTATTCTTCTGTTGTCAATTCCCGTATACATCAACATTCGTATATATTTGTACACGTCCAACAACGCTTCCATAATATGCGAGTAGAATTCATAGCTCAGATATTGCATGCTTTCAATTTCTACATGTACATATTATTCTTTAATAACAAGTACACATATAAGATTGAAATTATTCTTATAGGTAAATGTAGACATTAAAATTCTTGTAATGCCACCAATTAATTATAGCAAATAAGAATAAACATAAATAAAACATCAGTGAAGAATTCGAGCGCAATACTGTATGCCTTTCCCGTACAAAAAAATACTTGTATTATTAAAATATGTTGTCGTTATCACACTTGTTATAATATATATATATATGTCGGGTATATATATATGTTGTCGCCTCCAGCCCAAGCTCACTATCACAATTACGTTACATAGTACGTTATATAGTAAAGCATCATAATGTATAGCGTTATATAGTATTACGTTATATACTGTAGGATCTTTAGATGTGTTGGTTCTTCCAGAGTAAGGACCAGGAAGGATGTTGTAATTAAATGAAGTTTAAATTTACCACAAGTCTTTCTTGACCATAGCCTCTGTTTTAGTGACCCCAAAATGCCCACGCATATGAACCTGCCTGACTACCTGAGCCCGCATAAGCTTCGGTACTACTATCAATAAATCATCTTTACACTCTTTGTACAGAATGTTACTTTTGATCGCATACCCATCCACCTAACTGCACATTGGGGCATTTAAAACCTTACAGACTTCAATATCCTTGTTCTGTGCACTTCCCAACCGTGCAATCAGCCGGTTCTCACTCTCACTTACATTCATCGCACTCGGCAATGGACTTCTACTCGGGGCATCCACTATATTAAGTTATATCGTATCACGTTATATTATATTACGATGTAGTATATCACGTTATACCATTGAAAGTTATATCGTATAACGCTATATTATATTACGTTGTACTTTATCACGTTATACTATTATAAGTTATATTGTATCACGTCATATTATGTTACGTTGTACTATATCACGTTATACTATAATACGTTATATCGTATTACGTTATATCATATTACGTTGTACTATATCACGTTATACCATTGTAAGTTATATCGTATCACGTTATATTATATTACGTTATACGAAATCACTTTATACTATAATACGTTATATCGTATTACGTTATATTATATTACGTTGTACTATATCACGTTAGACTACAATACGTTATATCGTATCACGATATATTATATTACGTTATACTATACACGTTATACTATAGTACGTTATGTCGTATAACGTTATATTATATTACGTTATACTTTATCACGTTATACCATTGAAAGTTATATCGTATCACGTTATATTATATTACGTTGTACTATATCACTTTGTACTATAATACGTTATATAGTATCAGGTTATATTATATTACGTTGTACTATATCACGTTATACTATAATACGTTATATCGTATCAGGTTATATTATATTACGTTATACTATATCACGATATACTATAATAAGATATATTATATTACGTTGTACTTTATCACGTTATACTACATTAAGTTATATCCTATTACGTTATATTATACTACGTTGTACTATATAACGTTATACTATAACACGTTATATCGTATCAGGTTATATTATATTACATTATACTATATCACGATATACTATAATAAGTTATGTTATATTACGTTATACTTTATCACGTTATACCATTGAAAGTTATATCGTATCACGTTATATTATATTACGTTGTACTGTATCACTTTATACTATAATACGTTATATAGTATCAGGTTATATTATATTGCGTTGTACTATATCACGTTATACTATAATACGTTATATCGTATCAGGTTATATTATATTACGTTGTACTATATCACGTTATACTATAATACGTTATATCGTATCAGGTTATATTATATTACGTTATACTATATCACGATATACTATAATAAGATATATTATATTACATTGTACTTTATCACGTTATACTATATTAAGTTATATCGTATCACGTTATATTATATTACGTTGTACTATATCACGTTATACTATAATACGTTATATCGTATCAGGTTATATTATATTACGTTATACTATATCACGATATACTATAATAAGATATATTATATTACGTTGTACTATATCACGTTATACTACAATGCGTTATATTGTATCACTTCATATTATATTACGTTGTACTATATCACGTTATACTATAATAGGTTCTATCGTATCAGGTTATATTATATTACGTTATACTATATCACGATATATTATAATAAGATATATTATATTATGTTGCTCTTTATCACGCTACACTATAATAAGTTATATCGTATTACGTTATATTATATTACGTTGTACTATATCACGTTATACTATAATAAGTTATATTGTATCACTTCATATTATATTACGTTGTACTATATCACGTTATACTATAATACG
>JACXIL010000018.1:0-76616 GCA_014737365.1 Bombus soroeensis | reverse complement strand
AAAAAAAAAAAAAAAAAAAAAGAAAAGGCCTACATTCCGTGTGATCCCTGGCAGAGTCGGCATGTCGGCGGAGAGTGTGTTGCGGTGAATGCGTGCCCCCGTGGGCCGCATTGTCGTAGAGGGTGGTGTGGTTCTGGCGCTCGTCTTGTCGGAGTTGCCATGGATGTTGTTATGGTACAGTTTTTTCCCAGGAAGTCTAATAAATGAGTGTATGGGGGAATTTCTTTGTTGGATATGGTGAGTTCCCATTATTGAATGGTTTAATTTAGAAAGGAATAGTCCTATGATAATGGCGTTTGACGTGATAGGGTCACCTAAGTTCTTGAATGCGCTGAGATGGTGTTTGATAGTGTCGATTAAATTTGCTAAGGTTTCCGGTGTCTTTTTGGTCAATTTAAGATATTTCTGCATTGCAGACAAGTGACGTAGACAAGTTTGTCGTGGACAATAGAATCTATCCTTGAGAGCGGCGATAACGTCTGTATAACTAGCTTCAATTTTCAAAGGAAGAGAAGATTTTAATACCCTTATCGTTGAGATCGAAGCAATTCTTAATTCCCGACCATTAACGCCAATTTCCACGGATCCTAATGATCTCCTTGTCCTCATTTCCGATCATTTTTGGAATAAAGTATATATTATAACCTGTTACTTCAGTATTATAACCGAATCGTAACGAGAATTTACGACTCTTATTAACGCGATCTACCGCGAACGCGTCTCTCCGCGAACGGTCGAACAGACTGGATCTTAACATGATTAGACGAACTACAGGAAAAGCTCTCAGACGTTCGCCAGATTCTATAATAGGCCTACATTGTCAGATAATTACGAGTTTGTTACAAGAGTGATATAGTCGTTTATAATTAAATAATTGTTATAAGGAGGTTAAGAGAATTTAAGATTGTAGCGGCACATGCGTCACAGGACGTTTCGATTCGAAGATGCCTCACGTAGTTGTTTTGCCACAGAGGATTAACACTGTACGACGCACATAATGTAATAAACAAACTCTGGACAAAGCAATATCGCGGCTACGTGCAACCGTCAACCGGAGCCAAGTTCAAACTTTTTGGTGGAATCAATGTCAGTATCGAGTCATCGAGATCATCAGTCGAGCAAATAAGTATAATGAATCAGTCTAACGAATCAGCATAACAATTAGTATCAGTACCGCAGTATCGCGCAATCTTATAACGAATATCATCGAGCGAGCAACGCTTGCGATTAACTTTGCATTCTATATTTTAGAATATCTGTAAATATATTTAACGAAATCAACTCGTCTCGTTATTAATTTAACGAACAACACGTCTCACCGTCCACCATAAGATAAAAGATTGTATCGAAGATTATAAAAGTGGTACTATATTAATAAAATTCTTGCATTTGAAATTGTACTTTTCCTCTGAATAACTACATAGGTAATCTCGAGAATAAGGCAAATGAAATCTAATTAGGTGATCACACAGACTTGCTTAAGTAAAGTTCAATCGCAATTATATAAAGAGCCTCGTGACTGTATTTGTAATTTCTTCGATTGAGGTTCTTCATATAATTTCCATCGTACTTCACTTACAGATAGATTCTTTTGATCTTTCAAGTATGCAGGTTATTTTGTAAAAGATGACGTAAAATTGGAAGAGTTTCTTACAAGCTAAAGTAGCACAGAACTAGAGAACAAAAAAGTTACATTTGATATTATGTTTAGTAGTTATTGATATTTAGAAGTCAACCAAAATATCCCTGACCTCTGGTAGTCATTACACAAACCGAATATAAGGCAACCTAAATAATAACTATAATTAAGCAACATTATAGGATATTGCAAATCTAGTTAACCAAAATTATCTCTGCTATTCAATTCATTCAAAACATTCCTATCTATTTATATAATAAAGTTTATAAAGTTATCATTACTGTGTGTTTTCTTCTTTTTGGACGATTTAATAATTTATATCAATCTGAAAACACACTTATTCAAACTTACCCTTCATCTTTCTCAGATATATCATTTGGATCCTTCCATGGAGGTACATATACAATACCCTCTTCTTTTAATTGATTTACGAAGTATTCAATTATCTCCTTGCCCTGTAATGATTTTTATTAGTAACTTTTCATTTAAACAATAAAAGTTACAGAAAAATAATTTAGTGCAAAAAGTATTACCTTTGCAATGTTTTGAGCATATTGTTTCATTGCTAATTTTTCCATTGAGTTTTCAAAACCAAAGAAGTTTTTGATATCTAAACTTGCACTTTGTTCAAAACACGTCCATTCTGGATTTTCAGGATGAACCTACAAATATACCATGTTCATTAATCTTGATGTGGCAAACTGATAACATACAGATAGAATCTTCTTATTATATGCCGTTTCCAGCGATATGTCTATATAATCAAAAGTTGTAAAATAATAGGATCGTCAACGTGGAAACCGGGGTATCCGACCCTCCAATCACCGACCGGACTGCCGAATCGAGGCCATTAACAGCGCTAAACACATGTTGCTTCAGAACACACAGAGTTTACACGAGGCTTCGAAAACGAACAATATTTCGGATCCTTGGTCAGGGAGCGCATGAGAGCATGCAGAATTGCCGAACTGAACCGTGACGATAGCCGTAAGTGTTGTTGTCAATGTCTAGTATCACTAGCGACGCACTCTGTGTTGAACGCGCGAGGCAGTCGTGTGACACTACCGGGTCGGCGTTGGTGAACGTTTCCTCGCGTACAAGGGCCTTGGGCCCTTCTCTCGCAAGGGCAGAGAAATACAATCACCAATGATGGGTTCTACGATGCTGCGATGTTGTGCCACATGCAACGTGTTAAACGCAGAGCAACGATATAGCGCGTGCTGAGCTCCATACATCGAGCATCGCTCGGCTTGGTCCACCGAAGCAGGCGCGCGTATATGACGTACAAGGCCTGGGTTCGAAATTGGGTGCGAGAGGCCACGTCAGTTGTGGTGTAGACGGCTTCCAAAAATCGAATGCGGGCCTCGAGGGACGCTTTGAGTTCGAAGCAGGTTGGAGGCCTAAGAAGAATTCCCAATCCTTGAGAATATTCTTGTCCAATCTCTGCGTGATGAGGTAGATAAGAAGATCCTCTCATTATTTGGTCTGTCAGCCCTGATTCGCAAGCATCGCGATAGAACGGTTTGTTATGTCACGAACTCGAGAGAGTTCGCCGGTTAGCTCTTCGACAGGGTGGGAGTTAACGTCATGAAATCAGACAAGAGCTTCTGCACGATGACATGCTTGTATCGTAACGTTTTTGCAACGTTCCCCCATTTTGAAATTGAGCTACTCGTTTCCTCTTATAAGGGTCTGAAAAACATCACCAAAACCGGGCCAATCGGTGTACTGGTCTCGGCCAACTGGTCTCGGCCATTCGTATCCTGCGTTGAAGGCGTCTTAGTAGCTGCTTGCAACTCAACACAAGATTTTCTCAGGCTCTCCAGCCGAGCTTTGCCCAAACCAGGTTAAGCTTGCACCTTCTTGCAATTCTCTACAAGACACAGCATCTCACGAGCCATAAGCCAAATCTCTTGGATGAGCTTGTCCATGATGCCTGGTTCTTCGTTGCTTCTGCTGATCCAGCTCGAAGGACTCAAAAATGTTCGATAGTGCGATAATAGTTTTGACGCTGAGAATAAGGCGTAGATCTTCTTTTTCTTCTAATCCGCAAGACGGCTCCGTTTTATTGCAATAACCATCAGCACAAACAGGGTTTCCAAATTTTATAGTGAAACAAATAGCACAATGGGTTCGCGACTTGTAAAAACGAGGACGTAGGCAAATACGCAATTCGAATTTATCGCAAGCGATGGAAGCAGAGGATGTCGCCAGGGCGAACGTACATCTTGACGTTCGAATGCTAATAAATACGTAACCATAGCCGTTGGCATTTACAAAATTCGAGAGAGTGACAGATCCCAAGGCTTATCGGTGCGCGTTTAAAATCGTGAAGGCTAGTTACGATATTTAGTTTGATATTTATTAAAACTCTGAATCTGATTCGTGACTTCACTTATGAAATTCATGAAATCAAAGAATAATAAATACAATGGAAAATGTAATAATACAAATGCAACTCTCATCGGTCATAGCGAGAAGATATTATATACAATTGATTAGATTTTTACATTATAACATACAATATACAGATTCTTTTTATTCCAAGAGTTTAAATGAAATAATAATTCTAAATGCTTTAATACGTCCCTACTAAGTTTTTATGTTTATCTAATTTTCTGTAAATGCCTTAATATTATACTAATGTGCGAACGAAGGTAAACGCATAGACGTGTTTTGTCATAAATGGAATTAATTTAAAAATGTCAGGATTAGTGCGACTGTTAAAAGCTCCCATCATACAAGAGTAAAGTATTTTTTAGTCGATTCCACTCTCAAATTAGTATATAAATTTCGAGTTGATTTTCATTCATCCATAGTATACGGTAGAACAGAAGGCGTAATATATTTTTTTAATTTAAATAACATAACTCGTTTTAATGATTCATATTAAATAACAAGTAATATGAAGACAAGAAACTTTTTTATTGAAATATCACCGAAACAATTTTTCAAAAATCAAAGATTTGCAGAAGGTTAACAATAAAGTAGAATAAGCTCGAAATATCATAATGACACATATGGTATTATAATGCTGGTGTACAAAAGGATATATAAAAAGTAAGTGTAAAAAAACACCATAGCGTGATTCTACACCTCTGGGACAGTGGAGATTTGTAAAAATAGTTCCTTAAAAATTGACCTTGAGCATCAATTTCAAAGCCAAAAATTTTTTATTGTAACGTATCCTACTCATCGTCAGGAATAAAAGTCTCGAAGCAACCATGGATAACAAATGTTTTATTCATAATGTGTTTACATTTATATTCACATTTAATAAGAAAGTAGCGTGCTATTTAGCAACAAGAAGCAACAAGAAATTATAGATTAGCTTGTGAAATATATCAGAATACAGGAATAATGGAACATCTCTACGTGCAGGAAATATGCCGTAACAATATTTTTTGCAGCTATGTTAACGGTTTGGTAATCAACACTTAATATTGCAAATCGACTCTGCATGAATTAGCGTAAAGAAGAACAGGTTAAATTATCGCTATTGATCGTACTTGTCCACTGTTGGACTTACATAACATAGTTCGTCGACTGAGAATGAATAAAATGACAGTGCGACGAATAATTCGAGAAGAAGACGTATGACCTTACAGAATTCGCCGCGTTCAAGCACTCCAACCAAATGATTATGCTACTCGATGAAATTTTTGCCGTTGGATGCTCCATAAGTTAGAACGCGATCTACACTTTTTGGAGCAGGTATTATTTATAGATGAAAGCCGTTTTTCAGTTATAGTATCCTGAATCGACAAAATGCCAGGATTTGGTCTTACACAAATCCACTGAAATTTTTCTGAATTTCATGTGAAATTATATCATAGCAGAATCGTCATTTCATCTATTTTATGCACGATGGTACTCCATCTCACTATAGCCGACCAGTAACTTTTAAACGAAATGTTTGGAATAAGATGGATAGGTCGTAAACCTGCTTCTCGTACGGCTTCTTTGTTCACGAGACTTTTTTCTTTGAGAGGAGAGAAATTGTTTATAATTCAAGTGAACAGATTAAACATCTGATTGAATGTAGTTTTTACCATATAAAAACAATATGTAACCTTGGGGAGAAACTTGACAGAAATGTAGAAATGCGAATTAGGGGGTGCTTAAACAGACAGAAAGAGAAAAAGAAAAGTGAAAAAGAAAAGGAAAAAGAAAGAAGAAAAGAAAATATGGGATATATAATAGTGAATCTGAGGCATCTACGTGCAAGAATAGGTGCTATTTTCCTGACATCTGATTATAAGATGTAAATACATTACAAATAAAGTGAATTCCGAAACTAGTGGCACTTTATTGGACATTTCTTTCTAAAAGAACGGTCGAGTTGCGATCAATGGTTTCTTTGAGACTTTCATTTCTCGCGATGAGTAGAATACAAGTTTAAAAATATTTTTGTCTGTGAAACTCAGTCAATTTTACACGAACCTTTTTTTTTTGCAAATCTGCATCGATCCAGAGGTGTAGAATCACGCTAAAGAGGTTTCTACACTTACTTTAAAATTACCATTTTAAATGAAGCGATTTTAATAACAGATATACGTATATAGAAGAAAAATTTTATTTCAAGAACAAAAGTTGATACAAATTTCGTAAATTATAATGGGGAGTAGAAAAGCAAATTATAATGAATTAGAAAACTTAAAAAACTGATAGAATGCACAAAACAGATTCTGTCTAGAAACATTCATAAATTTCTAGAAGTAAATTATTAATGAGATATGCCTGACTTCTATGGTACTGCGGGATCAATTATAAGAATATTTGATGTATCGAGCAATATTAAAAATCTATTACGTTTATTGAAACATTAAAAAAAGAATTAAACTGTGAAACTATACCGCATTGGCTCGTCCCGTAATTAAAAAATGTTATCTTCAGTACGAGAATAACGTCCGTTATGGTATAAGTTGGTTACGGCTCAGTTTGGCAAAAAAAAATAGAATCACATTCGTAAATAATACACTTAATAGTAAAATATACACTAAAATCGTAATACTCGACTCATTTAATTGGAATAGTTGGAAGGAAGTTTATTTTCAAACAGAATGTTTTAATTAGTTCAATAAAAGTTTAATCAATTAGCTTTCAATTAAATAATTATGAAAGGAAAATGAAAAGAAGTTTAGTTAAAGTTAAACATTTGTCTATTCTGTTACTATTTCACCAATTTCATAATAATTCTCTTCTTTAATAGATACATAATTAGTAACGCCTGTTAAATATACCGGTACGGCAAAACAGTACCGCTAATATAATAATTAGGATTAGGTATTTTGTAAATTATTAAATAGAAAATTGTTCTTAAATTTTCCAGATTTTCTATTTTAAACCAAAACACAAGCAATTCACTAAATATGTTCATAGCTACATATATTGAAGTGTTGTTAAAGATAAGTTATTAAAGAAGTTGTTTTTGTAACTTTTATACAAATCATTTATTTATGAAATGTTTGTTGTAGAACCTACTCTGTTCGATCAAATTTGGTTCTTTAATTACATCATATATCATTTTTTCATAAATTATAAATACGATATATTATATACAGAAACAAAATATGTTAGAAATAGCAATAAAAGTGTCAACTAATGATTAAATTATGCTAAATACTTACAAAATATCTGCACTTTTCGATAACCGATACTCTAGATGAAAAACTTTCATTATACGCTTCTATTTCTAGAACGCTATTTCGTCTATTTAAAACATTCCTTTGAATAAAGTATACAAAATCTACTCCAATGATCTGAAACAAACGACAAGAGTAAAAATTTCTAGGGAAGAATAAAAACATATCGGTTAAATTTTGTATAGATGTCGTAATGTTTGGTGTTTTATATGTATATTATTAAAAAATGTATCTTAGTCTTACTCTTATGAATAGAAAGCGTGTAAGTTTTACATATTTGAAGTGATTATCGATTATTATGTGGATTTCTCGTTGAAATAGTACTTCTATTATATTTTAGATTATTTTACATTTCTTGAAACATCTCATTGTGATTATAAGGAAGTGACCCAATTATAAAATGATCAGATATCTTTTCTGAGATCAAATAACGTTTTTCTAAAGCATATTTTCATTCATATAAATTAACGAATTATTTAGATAATCTATGTATGCGCATATACTAAATAATTTTTAAGTTTAACCTATAAACTACGCAAATAACATCATTAACAATCTCGCCTTGACTTCCATCGCGATAGGACGTTGTTGGCAATATCACGTATCTCCAGTATATGCCATCCTGAAGCAAGTGATAGTGGCAGCGAAAGAAATGGTGCTAATATTAGTGATACTAGGGTAGTGGTAGTAATATCAATACCACTACACCAACTGACTCCTGGCTCCTATGGTATACGTATGTATACCATACGTATTATCATGCTAGAAACAGAGAGCTAACACATACGTGATATCTATGAGTACAGGAATCTCACCTAGTCGATCACTGAGCTAAGAACCTAAACCATGAACCGAAACTAAACCGAAAACCTCCTACATGAATGTCATAAAATATGAATACACACCAACTAAGGATCAAGCCATAATCAAAGAATATGCTTGAGTCATCAGAAATATAATAGGACCTAAATTAATAAAATATTTATGGAATTTCGAACAAAAGAGTCTGCATGTACTTGTACAAAAAATGGCCCTTATAAACCAAATATCGAAATATAAGTATATAACAACAAATAATAAGGACATAGACATTCGTCCCACATCGGATCACACTTTTGAACATTGCACTAATAATCTCCAACTGTATAATCCAAGATATGTTTAAAAAACACAACATAAAACTTTGGTTGAAAACAACATATTTAAAAGTAGAAATCTCTGATCCCGAATTTTCACATATACTTAGCTTGAGACAACAAGTTTATGTATACCCAAAGAAAACAAAATTTTCACTAACACAGGATAGCAGAGCGGCTTCATGTGCAAATAGAAGAGATACATTGCTAAACGATGCCCAAAATAACAACACAAACGAGAACAGTAGCTATAGATAGTTCTCAGACTACCATAAGCCCAAATCTCCTCCAGATTTCCTGGAACACTAAAGACATCAAACTAACAAAAAAAGAACCAAGTATAAATAAAACCGGGATTAAAAGACCGCTATTGATATCGTGAAAAGATTCTCACTTTCAGCCGATACAACTAAGGGACTTAATCTTTAAACTTTCAGAATCAATAAGAATCACGAAAGAGGAAAAAGACACCGAAACAATCTATAAAAAAAACAAGAACGCTCCATATCATCCATTCCATCTATGAGAAGAATAGAAAAATTGCTTGACCCAGCCAGCTTATATCGTCCGATATAGAAAACCTAAAAAACAACTACATACTATATTATACAGATACATATATTTACATACATACCTTTTTTAAAATATACGGTGCTTCAACATTTAATTTACAGCGTCGTTCTGTTATTCTAATTGAGCCATTTTTACTTTCTTCATCTGAGACTATCTCGCAACCGACAAAAACAGGAATTTTTGGACAAGTAGGAAATCTGCGTTCATATGCCTACAAAGAAAATTAACATTTGTGAGAACTTATATAACAATTATAGGTTAACATTAATAGTTCATGCAAAATCCGTAAAATATAAAACACAAAATTAAATAGTAAAACAGGGGCACATATTAGTAAATTGATCAAGTTTTTGGTAAAAATAGCAAATAATCCTAAACACTATTTAATTCATTCTTTCTCCAAGTAGATAGCAATGCACTTCATTGCTACAATGTTTTCATATGATAGTTAAATCTCTTAGAACTCAAACTGGTCAACTCCAGTTTTTGTACACTTTCTAATTTTTTTCCTAGGCATATGATTAGCACAAACTACTAAAAAAACAAATTGGACCATAAAGTTAATTATGAAGTGGAATAGATAACCGTACATTTCAAGATAAATTTTAGTAAATAATACAATAAATGTCTTGATAATTGTCGGAAAGCCGAGACACATTGGTACGACCCGTTGTGTTACCAAACGTAGAGAAGAATAGCGTGAGTGAAAGAGAAAGAGATCGATGAAAAGAAATATATCGGTTGGTTAAACAATGTTAGTGCAACAATGAAATGTTGATTTTTTATTTTTGTTGAATAGAACTTTCATCAGTGTAATTCTAAAGTTTTTCTGATTAAAATAAGACTAAACACGATATATTTATTTATTGCTTATTTAATAAAATTAACTTATTTGTTTGCTTGTTCAGTATGTATGTAAATGTGATTTAAGATGTATCGTATTTGATCTTAATTTGATCTTATAATTAGAAAAGTATCACAAATACATTAGGAAAAGTTTAATTTTAAAAAAGTCAAAGATAAAAAATTTTCATTATTGAATTAGTATCGTCTCATTACCATTTGAATTCAGATCAAATTATACTACTTAGCCGTCGAGCTTTGCAATATATCAAAGGGAACACCAGGATCCCTTGAGCGGAACTCCCCGCAATATTAGGGATGAAGACCTTGAAATTAGAAGGAACATTGTGTCCGGCAAGTATCGAGATATTATTGTATTTCTAATATTACTATGTCACTCCTCTTCTAATTTAAAATTGATCAATGCTTGTTCTAAATAGTACTGGTTATGAGTTTAACGAGTCATGACAGAATAATTAACGGTAATTATGTAGAAAGGGGAGCTTCAATTTCGATTTTGTTGAATCTCGGATATGTTGTAGAGGGGAGGGTTCTGAATCCTGAATAACATACACTTTGTCCAAGGCATGGGACGTTCATGGTTCAAAAGTTGTGACAAAAAGAAAATGATACTTTTTACATTACATTTACTCCAATAGGATTGCTATTCTAATAGCGGTAAGGTATGATTAGTTTAGGTTAAGTTAGATATGGGAGCCGAACGTCCAGATCCCCCAAAAATCTAACCTAATCTAACTTTTGAATTACGATGATCCCACGCCTCGGACGAAGTACGTGTTACTCAGGACTCAGGGCCCTCCCCTCTGTAACATATCTGAAATCCAACAAAACTGGATTTGGGGCTTCCTTTTTTAAATAATTACCTAATTAACTTGAATGCAGAAAGTATTTCACACCACTATTCTTACGAGGTAAAATTTCATTTCTAAATTCAAGATTATGTATCGGTTTAGAAACGAACAATAAATATGTTTATCCTCGCTGCTTTACATTTTTTTTAAATAATCGTCGATGATGTTTACAAAATTTCCAAATTGAATTTTTAAAAATTGTAACTCTTTTTTTGAGATCTTAGTACATAAAAATACTTCAGTTTCAATATTTATCTTTTATGTCCATAATCTCTCTTTATATAGACATTCCATCCTGTACCTTTGCACACAGCATATGAGAGAATATGATAATTATAAGTTTGATATAACACTATTATCAGTGTCAATAATTTGAAGTATAAAATACCGTCCACCAAGAAGCTCATTTACGAAAGTAATTGTATAACAATTTTCAAATTTTTCATGCATTGTTTGTGACAGTTTCATATTCTGATTTGCTTACTGAGATATGTCCACTGTTCGTTGATGCCTAACTTAGCTGTCGCAGCCTCAGGAGCTTGCAAGCTCGCACCACGACAGTTAACGAGGGAGGTAGGTACGTCAGGAATTGTCTGCTCTTACTTGCCGCTTGCTTTCTTGGATCTGAATTGATGATGAGAGTGAGAATCAATGAGAGTAAATGAGATATAGTGAAATACAATTTAAATGGTATTCTACTTTTTGTTACTGTCTTTGAAGGATTAATTAGGTATGTGTGACATACCAAAACAAGGAATATTGGAAAATTATTAGAAATATCCTTACTTTTTTTATGATGTATACGTCTAAACGTATTATTCTTGAAAATAACAGATACACTCTATAGCATTCATGTAAAAATTAAACTGAAAATGAAGTAAATACAAGTATGCATGTGCATACATAAATGTGAATATTTAAACTGAAGAAATTATAGAATATGAAAGATATGTAAATGACATTCCTCCTTTTTCGACGAATTTTTAATATTCGAATTTTGGTTAATTACGAGTTACACATATGAAATGTCTCGTCAATATGATATTAATGCACTGTATCGATTCGATTTTCGGAATTAAATAGAAAATTTTGAATTACTGATAGAAATAATATAATAGATTTATAATATTATATAGATAATAGATTTATAATATATTATAATTAAGAATTATAATAATATAATAGAATTCGCTTAAAAATACAAAAGAAAGAAATTTTCATAAACACCAAACACAAGTCGATAGTACTTATATGTATTTGAGATATTTAATTTTATAATATTTATAGATATTTTAAAAAGTTGAAACTTATTACTCAACTTTTTCGTATTCAATATCTTACGTCCTTAAGATTTACAAGATCATTTTATTTCTATATCATATTCTATTAATTAATAATGTCATGTACATATCTATAATATAAACATATATAGTATATATGTACACAGGGACAGTAAAAACTCTCGCTCGAAATAACTCGTTATCTACTGATTTTATTAAAAAATGTTTGAAATGAAATTTATCGTATTTAAGAACTCTGATCAGATGAATACATTCTATTTTGTTGATGCCTTATAGTTTCTAAGAAATCAAGATGACCTTGAGTTTTTTAACAGTTACCTTATATATTTTTTACATTTCGTTGCAGCCGCTAAAACAACGAATTCAACTACCTACAATAAGATGACCTTCAGTTGACCTTGAACCTCAGAACGAAATGAAAATTTGTGAAGAATAACTTACTTTCAATGATTCCGTTTAAAGTAGATGTCGTCGAGAAATTATGTCCGATAGTCTGCGAGCCGTTCGTGTCTCGTACCGACAAGACGCCGCGTCGCGTCATATGGAAAAATGTCAAGATATGGGCTACAGTGATTGAATGTGTGCTCGTCGTTATTAACCACATGTAATTGAGAGCCATTTTTTAATCGTATTATTATCAACATTGAAAAGAAAGTTCTTTACGACAATCGAAAGAGATCTTCGCAATGATTCGATACAGATCAGTTGACTGTTCATGCTACGAAACCTTGTCACTTTATCTTCGGAAGATATTGTTAACAATTAGTGGAATATAACTGGAGTACTTTACTACTCATTTTAAAAGAGACTATCACAGCCGAAATATATTACCAGTATATCGAAGAAATGCACGAAAAATTGAAAATTCTACGTCCAACACTCATTAAGTAGAGATGTGCGAGTACCTGATGCTCGAAACAGATCGAGCAGAGACTGGGTCGGTTCCCGAAAGTATTTCGAAACTCGAAAATATTGGAATTCCCGACAACAACGTTTTCGAACAATGTTTTGCAACTAGCTTTGTTATAGAATGGGCAAGCACTATATAGCTAGTCGTTAGAAATATCGTCCGGGTTCTCGAAACTATCGGGAATTCCAATATTCTCGAGTCTCAAGATACTTTCGGGACTGGATCCAATCCCGAAAAAAATTCTCGACCTGATCCGACCCGATATTTTCGGGTTCTTGCACACCTCTGGAAGTAATACTACTATTCAATTATTATATTCCATGATGGCAACTAATAGTCAAATATATTTACTAACCAACAATTTTCAAATATGAGATATACTAAACCTGTTATAATATTTGACAAGATGGTGTTGAATTGCACAACAATATATATAATACTGATTATAAATTATCACAAACATTCTGGATATATCAAAACTGAAGGTTACATATTCTTATTACGAAAATAATATCTATAATGTAACTAAATACATTCAATTACATTGAAATACATCCATAATATGTATATTTAAATATATGCACTATTGATAAAGGTTATTGTATCAATATTATATCAATATAATATTGAAATATATCCATAGTATGTATATTTAAACATATAGAGGTTATTGTACCAGATAACTATGATATAATAATATAATATAATATAATATAACTATAATAGTATAATATAATAATATATTGTATCAATATAAGAATTAGATGTTTCAGCAGTTAGAAAGAAGAGAAAATATTATTTATATCACAAAACAGATAATAAAGGCGAATTAAAATGTGTGAAAAATATATAAAATACATTTATGTTATAACAACATTAATAATAATGTTATCACATGTGTAAACGGTGCTATAAATAAATAAATAATTTGAATAGAATGTATATTGTTTCCACAATGAAAGGCATTATAATAGATGCACATAAATTCTTCCATGCAGCCTAATATACTATAAAATTAAAAATATGAGTTTGGTTTTAACCTAGGATGATGATGAATATAGAACACTATATATCACATATATATGTATACTATTAAATACAATGTATTATAAATGTGCATTACAAATTATTTTAATTTAATTATTTGTAACATTTTTATAAATGTGCATTACAAAATATTTGTAATTTAAAAATTACATTAAAAGAGAATTACCTATTCTTCAAAATAAATTTAATTTACTAGTTAATGGGCATTTATAAAAATCTTTATATCAACATTATTAAAAATATATAAATGAAATAAAATCAATTATTTTGTTCATGCTAGCATCTGAAATGCTTTTTTATTAAAACAATGTAATTATTTCAAAATAAGTTCTATTTTAACATGCATATTTAGCATAATGTAAATAGTAAATAATTTATGATAGAAATACTATATAGCATGAATGAATCAACTACATCTTTAATATCTTCAATGTATTAATTATTAGGTTGTCCCAAAAGTTATCTTTGTTTTACAAGGAAAACAAGGAAATAATAGATGCACAATATTTTTGGTTTATATTATTTTACTGAATTAGATATGATCCAGTTTGTTCTATTGGAACAACCTTGAATTTTTGGGATAACCTAATACTATATGGAGCTATATTAATATGATCTTATTCATTAAAATAAAATGATATGTACATTTTGTTGTCAAAAATTGAATTGATTGTTATATAGATAGAGTTACTTAAAAACTGCATTTTCTAAAGCACCAAAACATATATTTAACTTACGCTATGTTATGTTCAATAATCATTTCTGTTTGTTTACATATTAATAAAAGTTTGCATTATGACTTTAAACAGACCAGAGGCTAACATTTCAACATGGAAATTAATGATAAAATTATACTTTCAGCGCAAATCTGTAAGACATAATAAATAGAGCTTACACTGCTATACAAAAGATAAGAAATACGTATATTATATTTATAGATACAATTAGACATTGTATAATAAGACAGAACAAGGAAAGAAAAATGTTATAACTAAAACGACTGGAGAATATATAATCAGGCAAATTAAAATTACTCCTAAAATGAAAAATATTAACAATTGATACGCTATTGAAAAGTAAGGAAATTATTTCAAAGGAAACTGTTTTGGATACCACAAAATGACGGTTATAATAATAGGACAGCATAAAAGGAACCATACATTTCTATAGCAAATAGATTAAACTGTTGGGAATTGCAAAAAGATTTGTAACCAACATTTTTAGAATAATGTAATATTTCTCAATAAAGTTAAATATATTCAATTACACAAGATCAAATAATTATTCAAAGCAAGTAAATCCAAATACAAAATGTAACAAAAAAGATACAGGTCTCACAATCACACACACAAAGGATTTTAAAGCATTATGAGGCTATGTAGTAGCAAATACTATTTTTATGTCTTGCTTATTTCAGTGAATAAAATTATATTAATATAATTCTTATGCTTTTATTAAATGATTAATTGCTAATATATGCCTACAACCAATTTTATTTACAAAAAGATCTCTTTATTTGTCATGTTATTTAAACCATACAAATTTCTATATTGTTTATACGTTCAGTTTTGTAAGTAACTATATACAGCGGTAATATAACACTTTAATCCACACAAACTATAAATTATTAACAAACTTCATAAGGCATAACGCATTCATGTTTTCTAATTCCAAATTTTGAAATTATGTATAGTTCATCTTATTAATTTGCATATATACAAACGTAATATAATCATTGCTACACATAATATGTACATAATATACACATCACATATATGATATAGCGTAAACCAAATGTAATTCAGTAAGTTGAAAAGAAATACAGGTTGCTATAAATAATGATAATGAAATAAAAAAATATACAACAAACGCACCATCATTACGAGTGGAAAAGGATGCTTATACACCCGAACAGGTGACTGATATTGTTGAACCATGTCACAATGTCTTCTNATGTCTTCTCACAAACTGGCTGCTAATTCAGACTGCAATATAAATAGAAATGAATAGAACTATAATAATTGAACTTAGTGTAATTAAATAGAACAAATCAGGCCCACTAATAACTAACCGAAGGAAAAGCAAATTATATAGGTTACAATGTTACGATAAACCGATTCTTAACCTTCTTTTATTTTATTCAATATTTATGTCACTGCACTTTATATAATTTAGAAATAACTTCGGCACGAAATATTTTAAGCTGTACAAGTTATAAGGAGATTCGACGATTAGTGTTTACATCATATAATAAAGAAAATAGAAACATAAGAAACAAATTGCACAGAAATATTAATGAACTTTGACAAATGACCCAAATCAAACTTGCCATTGTGTGTAACCAACTGTAACTATTCCAACGTAACTACAAAACCAACACAAGAAGTATGACACAGGTCCCTATATTGGAACCAATCAGACCGAAATAACCAAAGGACGATTAAAACAGACAAATTTTAAATATTCGAATAATTTGATTTGTTCAATGTAAAAATCTTTCAAATAAGACTCTCATATTAATTGTAACTGTATTAAAAAATTTATATATTTGTTACAATTGAACAAGTAAACTATTCTTACATAATTATAGATACTATATTGTACATAACAATGTATAGGAATTTCAATATGATTTAAATGCAATCTTAATATGTATTGACTTATATTTAAAATATCAGTGTGTATATGTAAATGAATATACATGAACTATCTTAAATTTAAATAATAATTTTCATATCTTTCACATAAACCAATTTGTAGTAACGAAATTGATATGTTCAGATTCTTGTTATACGATATTAATCGATATTTATTTAAAAAAACAGTATATTTATTCATTGTCGATATCATCTTGTATTATCTGCAGATGAATAGTATTCTCTTTAGATAAAAGAAATTTATCGATCGTTTGAGGCGCTAAAGACAAGCATAACATTAATATAGGAGATCATAAATCTAATGCTTTGAAAAAATAAACATTATTGATTAGTAATTGTATAGAGGGTAGTAAGTTAATTTTTTGAATTCCATAAAAGATGGGAGTAGGTAAAAGTCAATTTTCTGAAGAAGAGTTACAAGATTACCAGGTATTTGATTCTTCTTAATAACTCAATATCCCTGAATTTTGTTTAATTATTTAATTTTATTTTATATTATAGGATTTGACATATTTTACGAAAAAAGAAGTTCTACAGTACGTATACTTAAATAATTTATATAATATGTATTTAATAGCTTCTTCTAATAGTTAGGAATATACAACGATTATTCTGACACATTGGTTTATTTAATATTAGAAAAAGGAAGATGCATGGCTATTTATATTCTGTTTTTTACAATAATAATATAGACATTACTTTCGATATTTAATCTTTCGATGTAATGTATTTGAATATATTTATGAAAAATAAAAATGCAGATTTACTTTTGTATTTTACATATATGTTCCAAAATGAAGAATAGATCTGTTTTAATGTGATATTTTATACGTATTTCAAATACAAATATTTATTATTATTCTGATTATTTTGTAAAAATATTTTACCTTCAGGCATACAACATTTGTATTTATTATATCTAAGAACCATTAATGTTCAATATTTTATTAATTGTATCACAGACACGTACATATAGAACATGCAATAAAATATCAATAATTTTATGATTGTGGTTATTCCTATATAGTTATTATGATCATAGAATTCAGAACAGTCCTTATACTCTTATGTATTATTAGCAACTTTTCATATTTCTGTATTTAAACTAACAGTCTATATACTGAATGTCACTAATTCATGCATAAAATTTTGATTTTGTATGACAGTGCACATCAAAAGTTTAAAGCACTTGCCCCAGAGAAGGTTGGTCATAATAGAAATGCAAAACTTCCAATGTCTAAAATCTTACAATATCCTGAATTAAGAGCAAATCCTTTCGGAGACAGGATTTGTAAAGTTTTTAGTTCTAGTCAAGATGGAGATTGTACGTTTGAAGATTTTTTAGACATGATGTCTGTTTTTAGTGACGCAGCCCCAAAAGCTGTAAAAGCAGAACATGCTTTCAGAATATTCGGTAATATTTACATCTTATTTGTCAGTTTCTTTATAAATTTAATCTATTGATTGAATTATATTGTATACAGATTTTGATGGAGATGATATGCTTGGTATTGGAGATTTAAGGCAAGTTGTAGATAGACTTACTGCTCCACAAAGATTAAACGAGACAGATATGCAACAGGTTCTCCAATATATACTTGATGAAGCAGATTTGGATGATGATGGTGCACTTAGCTTTGCTGAATTTGAACATATTATAGAAAAAAGTAGCGATTTTTCAAAGTAAGACGTATAAATTTTATTGTCATTTTTATTTTGTTATGATACTGACATTAAATTTATTTTAACATATTCATTACTTTCAGGAGCTTCTGCATACGTTTATGAGACATAAAATATTGATGAGAAAAATAGTAGAATGGCAACATAAGACTGAGTATTATATTAATATCGAGACACTTCAATATAAATCAATAGGCCTAATAATTTTTACCATAAAAAAAGTAATTCTGAGAGTTTAAAAAGTGTGTTAATGTTTCCTGAAGGCCTACTACGTGCTAAAATTAGTTTCCTTCTTCCAACATTACATTATAGAATATTTTACTATTATAAATTAATGGTACATGTTATTTAATTAATGTTTTTATTACTAATTTTAAAGAAATATTAATGTATAATAATTTCATACTAAAACAAAGATTAATATTTATTCATTAATATTAAATTCACTGCCTTAAATGTATCATTTGTTTTGTTTGCTTTATTAATTTTATATAAAGGTACTAGAATTAAATTTCCTTCTATATTATGAGATATATAATAAAGAAATTTTTCTGTATGCATATCATATAAGTTATTATTAACTCATTATTATCTGTTTCAATATACTATCATTAGTTTTTAATACTACTTGTTCATATTTATATCTTTTTGTATTGAAAATATTAAAAGTGGGTTTAAAAACTATGTGTGAATAAAATAAGTTATTATAATATTTAATTATTTTATTTTTTAGATATTATCTTATGTAGTGAAAGATCAGGAATATGCCTGGATGATGTATGGAATAATTTTGGTTCACTAAGTTTGTCCTACAGTATGGGTGTCAGCATTTGTATCGGATCACCCGGGAAGTTCGTTCCAATCTTTGAGGAATTTGGTCGACATGAAAGATCATATTGAAAAGTTTTTCGCCGAAAGACCTAAGAGATTCTGGAAGGATGGAATATTCAAGTTGTGTGAAAGATGGAGAAAGGTTGTGGAACAAAATGACACCTATATAATTCAATAAGTTTATATCGAATCGAAATGTAAATCGGAACGAACTTTCCAGGCGACCCAATACTTGTACACAACGATTGTAAATAACTTTGGGATACTAAATGCTATAAGTTTATGTATCCGTCTTGGAGTTGATTATACATCTATCTAAAAAAATATACTTAAACGAAAAAAAAAAAAAGAAATAGCTTTACCTTCAAACCTTACATGCACTTCTTACTCATAAAAATATATTTATCATGAAATGTTTCTAAAATGTCTCAAAAGTTTCTGTATAACAATAGTTTGATATAATCACAAGAAGAAAATATAATGAAGAGTCCTATATGTGATGTAAGATTCTCAAACCATGATACATATCAGAAGTTTACCTCGTACAAGTCATAGAGGAGAAGAATAAATGTTCAATAAGATTAAGCAATAAGTATGCACTCCTGCATTTTGTAAGAAGAATCATAGAAAATACACGAATTATGGAAAATGGTAGTTACATAATACAATATAATATTCATCTACCTTCGCACTTGTATGAAATAAAAAGGTTGAAAATAAGAAGAACGCAAAAGAAATTGAGCAGATATTAAAGGCTTAATTGATTGACTATGAACTGATTTACAACTAAATGATACCTGAAAGAGTTGTTTTAAAATAAGGATATAATTTGATAAAGATCAAAGATATCCTTAGAAACAAATCTATCCTTTAAATCTTTTTCTTTCTTTGTCTGTATATCCTGCATTGTTAATTCATTATGCTGTTAAAATATCCAATGTATAAGACAAACAATGGGGAATGGAAGAAAATTTGAAAGTTAAAGCAAAAGAAACACCATAAAATATAATAAAAAATGAATGACAAATAAATGAAAAATAATTGACACATGCAACGAATAAATACAGTATATATTATCTCAGAATTGATGATTGTTACTAACATAGTGAAAGGTATCTATTATACAAGTTACTAGTATTCATATATATGCATAAGTACCAATTTTAGTATTAATTTTACACTTTTTTCTTCTTACCATTTTATGTATTTACTTTTCTTAAGGCTTTTGTGTGATTGAAGTTTACAAGCAATAAATCAATAATTTCTTATAAAAGAAGCAATATACACTTTTGCTCCCATCAGTGGCAAAAAATTTTAACAAATAAAAAATTACCATTTAGCTAAGGAAAATATAGAGGTTCTGTAAAGAAGGTAAATATTTTACAGCTTTAGTGAAAAATCATATATAAAAAACAAACATATCAAAATGTAGACTCCAATAACATGTGGATATCGTTAGACCATTAGAGAATAGTGCTTTGAGACTTATTACTACATACAAAGTATATAAAATATAATCCATAAAATTAAACAAGTATGAGAAGAGTTTCAGAATGTTGAAATTTAATCATTGTGAATTATGAGCACAAAAGAATATGTATATATAATAAGGAAACATATAATAAGGAAAAACATTTTAATTTATTTAATTCTTTATTAAAATTACCAAAAAACACTTTGATATTCTATAGGTTCAAAATCATACTTAAAGTGCATCATGATAACTGAAGAATCGGTCTGATGAAAGCTATCCTAAGTCATCAGAAATAATAAAGTTTCTCAAAGAGTAATATAAAAGTGGAACGAAAGCGGTGAGATAATAAAAATAAGCTCATAATTTACTAACAAAATACGATTGAGACAATATAATACATGTTACATAACAAGGAAGGAAGGTCAGTAGAACACAGAATAAATAATGAGACAATCGTTTGAACGTATAATTTTCAGAGCAAAAAATGATTAGGGAACGGTTCTGTGATTAATCTAATGCTTCGGAACAAAGCGGCACAATTGCATAAAGAAATAGAATTCATATCCAACTTTCACACGAGCACAAGATGGTTTAAAAATCGTCATTTCATTCATCACGTATCCATAGTACGCATTCACAGCGAAAAGTGAGATACTGATAAAACGACAGTCAATTATTTCATGCTACATTTATTACTATACTTGAGCAGTACTTTCAACTTCATAATATCTACAATATGGATAAAACTGAATTGACGTAAAAGTATAATTATCATTTTATAATTATTATTACATTAGTCTTTTATTAACAGTCGAATTAATAGACGGTAACAATTTAAAAATGTAATATATTATATATATTATAGGAACGTAAAAAGCATTTAATGTTTGCATGAAATAATATATGTAACATATATGTAATGTAAATATACTAATAATATTGTAAATATATGTAACCCTTACAAGGTCACTATTTTATTTTTGGAATTTTAAAAAAGTGCTTCCTGTGTATGTTCTACGATTTCAGATCGTATTTACCATACGATTTAAAGTGTATTAAGAATAATTTACATCATTAGCAGTAAAATGCAAATAAACGTAGAATTTATTTTAGTAGGTAATTTTTATTAATAACAAAATAAAATTATGACTAGGTGGTAATAACTACATATGTAATTGTAAAAAATAAAACTGACGTTAACCCCGCGAACGTTATAGTTGTGGTTCATCGCTGAAAGTGTACAATGTACTTCACAGTGGCACGAATTTTCTTCCACTAGCGTATACGTATGTATGTCCATTATAATCAATACAGTATCTTGAGGGCTGAACTTACTATTGAAGAGGAAAGAATGAGTTTAAAGAAGACGGTTAGTGTGATGAAACATTGGAAGGTATCAACGCAGAAGATCTCATAGCACAACGTACTCGACATAAATTTTTATAAACCGATTATATCCGTCATTCTTTTTATGAATGCGAATTGAGTTCAGTTTTAACGCATGCGACATAATCGCTTAAATGGTTAATGTATTTTTAGAATGCTTGTTTTATAGAAAAAAGTTTGTTCATTACCATGTGCTTCTAAAACCACATAACTTTTATAAAATCCATTACTTCTCACATATTTTTTAAAAAGAAAGAAACGTTTTGACTGTAACAATAAAATAAATAGTACATTTTATATAATCAATTGTCATTCTTAATAATACATTATATCAATGAATATAATTTGGTAAAGACAATGTAGAAAACATATACATATTATATGTACATTTCTAGTTTTGTAGAAAAGAATATAAACTATATTTTTTTATCCCAATAAAAATATATGAGATAATAAAAATTACGCAACATACAATAAATAATGATTGAGATATTTCGTAATTTTGTAAAATATTGATCAAAAAGAGAATGTAGAATGTAGAATATATAAGGATTTTTAGTGAGATTACCTAAAATACTGTGTCTAACGAAGCACTTGTAACATTGTCAAGATCGAAAAATAATAATGTTACAAATATAAAGTGGAAGTTATTTGTGGAGAAATATTCAATTTTAAACTACCTACTTGAGTACTTTAATATAATTGTAAATAGCATTTTTATTTGAAATTTTAACGACGTACCTTTAGAACAAAGATTTTTCAACAGCTGATTTGTCCATTGTAGATATTTGATTCTTTCGAGTGAAAAAGTGAAGAAATAATAAGTAAGTCGCGAGTAAGAAACTGAATTATATAAAGCTAACGTAACAAGAAACAATTAATTGTTTTTGTTAGCATTAAGTGTAACGTCCAAAGGTTCGTCGACATTTTGCGATGGACTGAGTTCTTGTTGGGGTAGCTGATGGAATAAAGTAGCGGTCGGTGTATGTCGGGGTGGACCCTTCACGGTAAGATCCATCTCAGCCTCTTGAGGTCTATCTCTAGCGGTTAAATTGATGTCTCTTTCTACTGGACTGCCGCATATTCTTGGTGGAGAACCACAACCACATTTCATTCTTTCTGGAGACTTTTCGCAGGTCAGAGAATATCTGAAATGTAATAGTTGTCCTTTCTATGAGAACGAAACTTTAGGGATAAAAGTGCAAAATACATATTATCATCCATATATAAATACTATTAATATATAAAAAGTAGTAAGTTAGTGCACCTAGTTATAAAAATAATGTGTCTTTCCGCATTTACGTAAACAGGTAAATTGAATAGGTATGTTTCAGTTATAATGAATACATTAATTCAATATCTGAATGTATGGACATAGATATATCTAATCTCATAAATTATGTGTACCTACTAGGAATCACAAACATTTTTATACTTATGCATATATTTTATATTGTAGATACTAAGTACACACTTCATAATTACTAACGTTCACTGCTACTATCTACTTATGTATGTACATAGTATTTGGAAGAATATCCCTTATTCTTATTTTTTTGTATTCTTCTTTATCTTTTACATATTTTTACGTAGTTTCAATAAATGAAATGTTTCATTTTGTTATGGAACAAAATATCTGTTTCATTGAAGTTAAGATAAAAGTTTTTCTCCAATCTATCATATGCCACAGAAACACTAAGTATGTAATTAAAAAATTACGCATCAATAAATATCGTTTGTTTCTTATTTGTTTCAACTTTACAAATTTAATTAGATTATATTATATTACAACAGATTTAATTATTAGAAAGAAGCTTCAATTTCCTAGCATCGATAAATTTTTAAATATCTAAGATAAAAATTTATATCGCGTGTTAAACTGAAAACTTGATCAATCGAAATTTCATGTTTGCATTATAAAGATTATTTTAGAAAATTCAGTACAAGATGATCGATCTTTTTTGTAACCTTTTCAGTATGCTGGAACAATAATTTCCTCTATAATATTGAGAGTAATGTAACATGAAATACTTTTATGTAACATTACTAATTACTCTATCCTCTACATAAAGTAGCTATCATTAGAAAAGTTTAAATAATTCAAAAGCTGAAATAACATAAAATTAATGAATTAAGAACTTTCATCTTAATCCTTTATTAACTTTGAATTTCGAATAGTACTATTTCTTTATATTATGTAACATTGATGGTTTTACTACGAAAGGGCGCGTATGTGAGCGAATTTCTTCATTTGAATTGAAACATAAATGTCGAAAATACTCGAGGATACGGCATATTCACATACTCTGTTGAGTATCAAGAAAATTAAATGTAGAAGTTAATCAATCAAAAGTCTAATTTAAAACACGTCTATGTATAGTTAGGTACTAGGTAGAAACGGCATAGCGCAGTTGTAAATTAAAGTTTTAAGAAGGCTATCCATTGATGTAGCCGCATTCAGTAGCACATCCATTTCCTAGAAACATTTAAATTTTGGGCTGCAAAAGTTATTTGTAAATTAATATTCTGCTGTGAGTTATGATCTTTCATTAACTCTAGGGATATGTAAGGTATTAGAATTAGAACGTATATCTACTTTCGAAAGGCAGGGAAGAACAGTTAGGAAAAAGAGTTTTGAGTTTACGCCATGTAATAAATAATACGTTTCGATACTCAACATTTCAACACTGTCCATTGATTTTACGACTGCGTTATATCGTTTTGCGTAAATTCTTGTTCTACTATATGCATGTTTGAATTAGTATAAGTAGAATACGATTAAGGAAAGTAATTTTATTACCCGTGAGGAGGTGGAAGAATCCTGTAATCTCTGCAAACGGATAAAGTTGAAGCGTCAGGTATTTTGTCCACGTTGCTCGCCGTTATAGTTATAGGTGGTCCATTGGTAGATGCAGAGGCTGAAGGCGGTGGAGGCGGAGGAGGTGGGGGTGGCGGGGGTGGTGGTGTCGCAGCATCAGGTCGTTCCAACGATGCTGTAGGTGGCGGCCTTAAAAGAAGGGGTGCTGCACTTCCTAATCCCAAACATCGCATTCTCCATGCATCTTGCAACAATTGCAATCGGGCTTGCTTCCGCCACTTCGCTCGCCGATTCTGAAACCAAACCTAAAATAGCAAATAATTCACGTTATTCTTTCATAAATAAAATAAGTATTTTCAGCTGAAAAGTAGCTACATACACATTATGAAATACCGATAGGAACTTATTTGTGTAAAATGTAGATACTACAGATTTTATGGTTTATAGTAAAAAACAGGCGTCAAATAGAATAGTTAAATAATTTAGCACTATTTAATTTTTTATGATATTTCAGTTGTGTTTAGATAGACTTGTAAAATAATATTGCAGATTTTATTTTATTAGTCACGCGTACCGATTATAGAGATAGGTTTTTGAACGTTTTCTTGTCATATTATAAATAGAATTTTTAATACCTATCATTTTAGTCTATTACCAATTTTTCTATCGCTAATCAAATATTTCCTTATTAACTATTTGCTTAAATGTTTCCCACGTGGAAACTGACATTAATGCTCCTTACGGAACAAATTATTCGTGCGTAGATCGATGGTTACAAAAAATTATTCTCCACAAAATGTAGCACGATATTCGCTATAAATTGTAATGAAAGCGTTGTTGTTAGCGTTGCTTCTGTAATTTGCATAGAAATAATCACTTCTGTTATTTAGTTACAATAATATAATTTAATTATAAAACATTCTAAAATCATGTGCTTATAAATATCCCCCGCAAAAATGATGATCTTTTCAACTGTATAAAGTATTCTGTTTTATTATATTACCTCTTTGAAGCTCTAAACGCGTAGTGCAGCTTGACTCCGTCAAATAGTGAAGAATAAAATGGCCGTAGCAAACGAGGTTTTTGAAAGGTTCTGTATCCATCAACAAATTCGAAAGAAATTATAGTAGATTGGTGAATAGAAAATTTTGACACAGAATTTGAGCTAAATATAGGTAAATACTAATCAAACTGTGGGAAATTATATTTTATAAACAGACTTGAAGACACATTCAAGTTACATCAACATTTAAGTATTTCTATAGTTTTCGAATTATCTTTTAAATGTTTTTTTCATTATTCGCATAATTCTAGTAAAAAATTTTAGGCGATATCAATCCCAGATTTGAAAACGATTGAAGAGAGAAATAAAAATCTTTTACATACATTTACATGGTGTCCAAATAAATTGTAATTCGGTTTCGTATAAAGAAGGATTTATGCATAAAGTAACATCTAAAAGGCGATCTTTCTAAAAGTAAAGTACTTTCCTCTTAATTTGATAATAAAAAAAAAAAAAAAAAAAAAAACAAAGAAGAATACCTATTTATGGGTTAACAGGGAAAAATATTTATGTTTATTAACCTGAACACGAGCTTCTGAAAGTGAAATCCTAAGAGCGACTTCTTCTCTTAGGAAAACGTCAGGATAGTGCGTTTTCTGGAACAGCGACTCCAATTCTTGAAGCTGTTGCGGAGTGAAAGTCGTCCGATTGCGTCTCTATTCAGACATGATTAACAATAATTAATGATCGTATAAAAATATTTACTACTACGTTTTATGCCCCTTAACTTAACTACATGAGTGGCGTTGGAAAATAATAAAAATTATTTCTATTGATTTTCCTGTCAAATAAATAAAAATGCGCTATATATGTTTGGTATAGTGAAACAAATAATAAGAATGGGAAATACTAAAAATATTAAAATATTAATAATTAATTTAGGTTTAATTTTAATTACAGAGAGACCATGAATATACTAAATTATGTTGAATTTTATTTCATGTCACTTTCTTATTTCTTTACATCAACTTATCTCACTTTAGTATTCAGGAAAATACATACTTTATATAGATATAAGAAAATTTCTATGTTTGATATTAAGTATATACCTATCGTATGTAGGTGCATATACCCTTAGAATTAATCGAATTGTTTTCGTTGTTCCGATTGTTCGTATTATTACGTTTTAAAGCAACTGTTCTTTTAGTTTTACTCATTTTTCTGTGTTTTTAAATTCCTATATGTGTAAATATCAGAAGGTATGTTGGCTGTACCTCCGAAAATCTGTCATCTAAAACCTAACGAAATGTTATTTAAATAATGTACGACATCATGAAATTTCAATAAACCTTTATGATATGCACACATGCTTTTAATATACGAAGTTTCAAACTGGATAAATATCAGTAGATTTTTTAATTTATGTAGTATATTTACACACTGTTGCAATTAGTTTCTTTGTTTACCTACTATGCATTAATACATGCGTTCATATACTATATGTAGGTATATACTATCTATACCTATATTATACATATGTACACACACACATACATAACTATTCAATTAAAAGATAAGAGAACAACAGGTTTTTTGTACTTTTGGAAGACGAAAGGCAGACAAAATATACATGAAGGCTATACAACAAGAAAATATTTCGAACTGTAGCATAAAATTACTCGACAGGAAAATAAATATTATAAATGATAAAAGAATAAAAATAATCAATTAATTTTGCGAATTCTGTATTAATGTGAATTAAAGCGATATTTAATTCTTTTATTTTAGAAATACAGTTTACAAGCATTAGCGTATTAGGATAGGTATATACATATATGAATGACGAATATATAAAATATTTTCATTACCTTTTTAAAATTTTCGGTCTTTTTTTATAACTGCTTATATTGTAGAATTTATTACATATAGGTATATAAATTTGAGGTTGATCGTTGTTACGTAATCGCATAATGATTAGCTTTTGGCATTTGGAGTATTTTTCATATTTAATAAGAATCTTTTATGGAAGAAATTACATGTATTTTGGGAAGTATATTATTACGTTTTTATATAACTTGTAACGTTTGATAAAGCTGTAGGTATATGAATTAATTATCAGAGAAGTAGTTCCTTCCTGCTTTTTTTCGGTTCATTTTTACATCCCTTGTGCTTGCAGATTAGTGCGTTAGTAGAGAATTTTATATAAATTTTACGCATTGTTTAACTACGATTTTAGGTATAACAATGGTTCATGTATAGATAACTCATCTGTTACAAATAAATGAACGTATGTTTATCTCTACTTTTTTGGTTATATATATATATATATAGGAATAGTTAATAGTCGATAGCTATTGCAGCAAAATACAGCGCAGTTTGATTTTAGTCGGTTGTCAATTATGCACCTGCTTTTAGCTAGTGCTGAAATTCTATTTAGCGATAATAAATCGTTCGTAACGATCAGAAAACATCTTGTAACATTCAGTTACAATTAGATTACTACCAAAACAAATGTACCAAGTTGGTATAATCTTGTAAAGAAATAAATCGATAATTTATTTATACAGTAAAGCAGAACATAATAGAATATAATCGTAATCAATAATCAATATTCTAATTACTCGAGTAATACGCAAAAGAATTAAACGGCTCTTTTATAACGATAGAATTTGTTTACACATGGATATGAATCTGACGACAAAATTTTTGTCTTGTACCTACATATGTGTACAATATTTTTCAGTCACTGGTTTCCAATAAATGAAGACAACCCTGCTTCATAACGATTAAGCGATACCTAATTAAAACGAGCTAAACAATACTTTTGCCGTTAATTGTTATTTTGAATATGTTCCTATCACATATCGTTTTTATAGGCATAAAGTATTATACGTTAGATAATAATAAAAGGTAGAACTATACAAAATATGCATAAGTGAAGATTGTGTATGGAAGAAGGAACACAGCAAGAGCAAACTGCGAGGGAGAAGGGAGAAGAAGGAGATTCGACAGATACCTATGGAACACGAGTTGGCTGCTTTTAATAATACAAGCACGAATACGTGAAAATATATAAAAAAAAAGGAGCTAAACAGTAGCAAAAAAGAAACGTACACTGACCTGACGACGTCTTCCAAACATATATTCGGTGAGCAAGTCAGCCTGAGGGCCTAAGGGTGATAAATACGGGCCTGCCATCCTTTTGTAAGTTGTCGATTGTTTAGCAAAACTAACAAAGATATAGCTTTGCTTTCTTTTTACCCTGGAATCTCACTGCGGGAGAGTCGCTTTATCGTTCTCGATAGACGACACCGAGAAAACTGAAGTCTCCTTTCGAGAGTTCACCCTCGATCAAGCTCCGAGTTACGTGCAGAACGGGGGTTGGTTTATATCACGGGATTGGTCCACCGGTTCTAGGGGCGGTACCACATCCATGGAGATAAGTACACACCCCTCTTGTGGAAAATTCACCAAATCCTACCGCGCAGAATTTTTTCTCCAAAGAACGTTGATACCTAAATTTTGATTTTTCAAGATTTTCTCTCGCTTTTTACAATTTGCATTCTCGAAACTCTCCTTCGTTCACGTAGTTTGTTATTCCACTTTGTTCATTAGGTAATTTTCTTGTCCCGTTAGCAATTTTTCTCGTAATAGCCATATCACCTATTTAATATTCGTTTTAACGTTTGGTTAAGCTTCAATTTTTTGAATCGAGGTTATAACTTATAACTAGAAATTATACCATCGCTGTACAGAACAAGAACGTTATGCTGTTGCTGCAATGAAAACAGAAATAGATGGATGAAAATAAAACGACGGACTGAGACGTTTAACATAAAATTTCTTTGCCCAAATAAAAGTTATTTAGAAGTTGTATTCGAAATGCGTACTTGAGCGATTTGAGTAGTTTGGATTACATATTTATTATTACGAATGCGAATGGATTAATGGCTTTAATAAATTACATTTTTAATGGAGCATAATCAACAGGTAACAAGTTATATTTTTAATCGTTATAAGTAAAAACTACGAGTACCTATACCTACGTAGATACCGTTTTTATGCGAATAATTTAATGGTACGTCTATAATTTAATGGCTACGCTTATTAGGTGGTGTTGGGATGAAATTCGTAATTTCTAAAATACGGCAAAGTATTCGACGTTCATCATTAGTATCTACATGTTATAAATTAACTAAAGGTTAAGGTTAACTATATGCAATGTAACATTGTGGCGCGTAGAAATTTTCTTCTTTTCGTCACTTATGCCAATTTGATCGAGCGTTTATTACACGGAAATACCGACAACGAGAATGTTATACCTGCTTTACCTCAAGGAAAAAGTGTTCCAGCTAACTCCAATTTTCTTTCACTTGTATTTTATTTCTTCGAGATATCAAACTTAATATACCTATACAGTTGTATAATTTCAAAGTATATACATACTAATTTGAGATAAAACGAACGAAAAGATATAAGAATTAGGGAAATAGGGAAAACCAAATGGAAATAAAGAAGTAAAAAGTGACCGACCAAAAGTGGGAGAAAGAGAAGAAGACCGCGAAAAAGATGGAGCTGCAAGGGGAGGAAGAGAAAAAAGAGAAGAAGCGTAAGCAGAAGAAGAGGTAGAGGAAGAAGGTGCGCGAGTTTAGTGATAGGAGCCGTAGCGAAATCCAGAAAGTGATGCTCGGTATTCGTATAGCATAGCGCATCAGACAGGCACATACCCCGAAGCCATGTAATTCATTACTAAAGCAATCTCACCCTGCCCTATCTCTGCCCCTCTCCTGAACCCTATCCAGCCCTGCACACCCTCTCCTGACTTCAGCGGTGCGCGCGCGTTATAATATAAAAAAAAGGAAGAACCAGCCGGATGAGGAAGGAGAAGGGCCCGAATAGAATAGCGCCCCTGACGACAAAACAAAATGAAACACAAAGCCGTGTTTTCATAATTAAAAAGATTGCATGCACTGAGTACAGTTCTCTCTTGCTCTCGCTTTTTCTCTCGTTGGCGTTCTATGCTCGCCTCCTGTACGGAGCCTTTCTGTTCGCTACGCTGTATTTCTCTTTTTCCCTTTCCATCTGATTTTCTCTGTGATTGTCCGCCGAGTCTTTCTTTCTGGACGACGCTTTTTCTCTCTCTTCCTCTCTCTCCCTCTCTCTCTCTCTCTCTCTCCCTCTCTTTCTCTCTCTCACTCTGACTCCTCTTTTTATATTCTCGCTATTTTAATGATCCAAATACCAGCAAAATGTTTTTATATCAATTTAATTATAACTAGATTTTATTAATTATTTTGCTTCAACGGACATTCATTAGGCAAATGCAATACGCGATATAAAATATTGAATCGTTCCAACGTTTTCCTTATTTGACAAATTATAACGTCGTTTTTGACGAAATATATAGGCATATAAACGAACAGCACAGTAATACGTATACTCGTTATGCAATATTTATGTGCTTTGTTGTATTATGTGGGTGAAAGAAACTGCGGAAAAAGAAGAGAGATTGGAGAGAAATTATCAAAACTCGTGCATTTATTATTCTCTCTTTGATCTACTTTTTTGTTTTCTATCTTTTGTAGTTGCGAGAGATATATGGTATATTTGATGGAAATGTAGCGATATATCTATTGCGTCCATTGCTTTCGATAGGTATATTCACTTATCGTTTGATTAATCTCCACATATATACATACTTACGTAGGTATATGTACCTATAACAAATCCATATATATTAAGCGAATCTCTGTAGCTCTACATATACCAAATAGTGCATTATTTCTTTTTTCTGTCATCTTCGTATATTCGATATAAAATGATATGAAATATTTGCTACGTGTTAGTCAACTAATGTTAAATATTTACAAAAGGGAAGCCACCTCTGATTTTGATAATTTTTTAATATGTTGTCAAAATCACCACCTGAATCGTGTTGCGAAGGTTTTTAATATAATGGGGGCAAATCAAACGCATGGACGGGAGAGGGGCTCTGTTGTACCTTTTTCTACACTCACGCTTGGTGAAAAATCTAACTTTAATCGAACTTATTTATATTTAAATTAAAATTAGACTTAGATTTGCTTAGATTTGTTCGTGTTCACACTTTTATTCCGTAACATTAATTCTATAATACACACGTACTTATGCGATATTAAAACATAAAATAATAATTTTACAAAACACCGCACTGTTTTATTTATTTCTGTCGGAGCCATTAGAAATATCATCGGTATAGTTCACAATAAGAGAAGTAAACACGAGCATTCGATTTACTATATTTACGCTCTATTAGATACAAATGGTGTCCAAAAAATTATGTATCTTTGTGTAAACTATTTTTGATAATAAATTTTTAATTTGCAATACTGCAACTTGAGAACATATTAAAAAATTATTGAAATCTGTGTTTTCTTTTATATTATCAAATAAATACGACCATATTAAAGATCGTATATGTAGTTATTGCAAAGAACAATTGTATTTATCGTTAGGTTATTCTACTACTTTATTCTACCCTATCTATTCTAGTCTACCCTACTGCTCTACTTTTATCGCTCAATGAACGTTATACATTATACATATTCCTTTACTTATGTATGTTTACCTATCCCTCAGGTTGTAAAAGTGCATAATGTGTATTCATTGAATTGTATGTTTCTCTTTTCAACTTTGGTGCAGAATATAATATATACCTAAACGTAATACTTCCTGCGAAAAATCATGTGGATCTGAAACGTTGAACACTACTAATACATATAAGAATATCGCATTATGTATTAACAACAGGCGCATGCTTCAGATTGTAACAACACTAGTTTCGTTAGAGAGTTTGCAAATATCAGTGTGTAGAGAACGTTTTGTCGTCATAAATTAAACTTTATGCCATAAACTTAATGCTTATGTAGAAATTATACTTGACAAAAATATAGTTCGTTAAGTATATATACTATATATATACTTAACTAGTATATACTATACTAGTTCGTTTAATCGTTTGAAAAATTTCAACCATATATACATGTACACACATGGTTACACAAATCATCCTATTTATTTCGCTGCTAATATTCTTCTTGAACGATTTTTACAATGTATTACTATGAATTCTTTAAGATCTTTATTTTCTAATTGTAAGTATGTACACAGATAGTTATAATTTATAATATAATAGACTTACTACTGTGCTTAGTGAGTGCTTAGACCTTAAACTACTCGTTTATATTAGGTCGTCCGAAAAGTTTCTTTCATTTTATAGGGAAATAGTGGATGCACAACATTTTTCGTTTTATATTATTTTATCGAATTACGTATGATCCATTTTGTTCAATCAAGATAAAGGTCACAACATTCGACAGATTAGGTTTCATGCTTGTATAAAGATGCGCTGTTGTAAAGACGTGTCTGTAGAAGAAAGACACTTTTGGACAACCTAATATGTAAGTAGGTAGCCATGTATGTATATACCTATTTCGCTGTCATTTTTAAAAAGATATATAGGCAGCTACCTAAGTTAAAATTTCGTATGCGATTTAAAAATACATAGGTATGTACCTATAGATACAATTCGGTATTTTTACTAATACATTGATTATATTTATTTCATTATTAATTATAAAACTCTTTTTTCCTATAGTAAAATCGTCTAATCCCAATAGTTATTCTATCGATAATCCCTTACAAGTTATAATAAATATCGTGCCCACCATTATGTCAAGTTATTTATGTACATATGTACTCACAACATATATATATTATTTAAAAATAATATTTGTGTACGATACATTCAGTAATTTAAGCTAACAATCGTAGTTTTAAAAAAAAGTTAGAAATATTAAAAAAATTAAAAGTTATTAATAATAGGTACCTATCACGAAAAGATCGAACGAGTTATAACAATTTTACTAATAAAAAGGAATATTACAAATATTAGTCGTGACAAATTGTTATCATAAAACTGAATTCTTTTCTCAATTAATGCAAGACGATAAATAAATATTTTGTATTTAGGTACTACAACGTTCTTTTCTAAAATGATAAATCTTTTCCTCAAGATCATTGTAAAATGAAAATGCGCGTTTTAGTCGGGTTCAATTAGATAATCTAAAGTAAAGTAATTTTGTAAAAGACCAATTTTAACGGGACTTAATATAGACGTGAATTGTATTCCTTTCCTTTATATATATCAAAAGTCAGGACATTGTTATTCGATCGATCTTAAATCTTATGTCGATCTCGAATTTCCCGTAATAAGTTAATGTTAAAATAAGTAATATTGAAATACGAATTGTAGTAGTAAATAATAACGATGTATCTCTGTGCTTCGATCATTCACTATTTTCGTTACATTTTTTATTTAAATAAAACTAATCTGAAATTACATAAAATACGCGTAATTGTGTAGATATTACATTTATACATATATTTAGCAACAAGGCAATTAAGAACAGGTTGTCAGGAGAAACGAGGGCCTTGAAGTTCCTTTATTGGGTAGAATAATAATGTCCAGGACCGCCCCTGTCATATGATCAATTAGCTTCCGTTTACTTTACTTTGTATCTCTCATCCTTTCTCTACAATTATTATACTACGTTATTGCTTTGATTTATTTACTTTAAATGTGCGAATGAAAACATTTCACGTATAAAATATACCTACTTATCGATCCTAAGTTATTATAATATTTATTGTTATTAAATATAAAGATTATTTCTTTGTTATTGCTTGTGAGTACTTATATTCACATATATGTAAGTAACTGTATATCTGTGTGTACGTTGTTGTATAAATACGATGCAAATAAGAAATTCTTATACCACTTGCATTTATATTCGGAAGAAATGATAGATATTATCTAAATAAGACATTTCAAAAATGATTATTTAAAAGATATATTATCTTATTTAGCAACATATTATTTTGATATAATTATGCGTTAGTTTCTTCCAGTCATTGTATTATTTATTAAAACTATTATCCTCATAAAGAAGAACAATCATTTTATATAATTTCTAATTCCGCATTTGAATAAATGTTTCCTGAAATAATACTTATATGAAATAATTTCTTGTTTATTTCGTAAAATAAAAATCTCACAGTTTCTTCCGCTCACAATTTTAAACGCGTGTTCTTTAAATATTGTCGTAATTATAACGATTCCAAGAGCAAATATCGTTATGTTGTAGGTAGAATAACTTGATTATGTTGTTTATGACTTAATCGTATGCAAAGTATAAGTGTTATTTAAAGTCCAAATTATTTGTTATTTCAAAGAGTTAATAAAAATGGAAAAGCATTTGAAAATAATTTATTTAACCTTAATATGGAATAAAGTTACACTCTCTATTTCTAAAGTAAAAATAATAAAGTAGTTGGAATGATTCATTATTTCAGATTGTTATTTTTTATGTTTATTTCAAATAAAATTTGCCCAATACTATCTATAATCCTATTTCTAAATCGTAACTTAGAGGAATAGGTATATTTAATTCACGTGAATTGAAAGTAACAGCTGTAATGAGAATGAAACCGAAAATAATTAAAGAATTAGGATAAAATTTAGGAATAATTATAAAAATTAAGGCAGTCACGTTTAAAGCAGGATATTTTTACTTCGTCTGTCCTATAATTAATTATTTATTTACATTAAGTACATGTACTTGCAATTACAATTACGCGTACGGTATACTTGTATCTACCGATTATTCTTTTTATCGTTAAATTATTCAATGATTAAGGAAATATATAATTTTCGAGTCACGTATTGTCAGTACTATAGGTAAATTATAAATTTATGTTATTACAGTTTATTCAATTCGCATTTGATCTTGTTGAACGGGTGACCTGCAGCTCTTCTCCTCTCCGCCCCTTGTTTTGTCCGATGCCCTTGTCATGACGATTTCCTAAGCCAGACGATTACTCATCATCCCCCGACTAGTGGTACAACAGAACGACTACACTGACGAGGTTATTTTAATCAACGAAACCACGTCCTCCCCTTACCGCCACCGCCCCCAACCCCTTACAACAAGGGTGCACATGAAACCATAGTGCTACCAGGGAGATCAACAGGACGGGCCAGACAACCGGATGTTATCATTTCTACAACATTTCCATTGTATTCCGCATTTCATCCCCCCGAACTTTTTCTTTCTTTCTTTCTTTCTTTCCTTCCTTCTTTCTTTCTTGCATATCCTTTTTTACTCGCTCTTACTTTTCCTGTTATGTTGAACAATTGTATTCTACTAAATATTAATATATCTATCTCGAAATTTGTTAAAAAATGTTTTTACGATTTTAGGGGCTTTAAGATTTATCTTCGATCGATACTTACTACATATGTACATGTTTATCTATAATAGTCGCTTATTCTTTACATAACGCGTACATATTTCGCGCGTTATATTCAAAAAATAAGATAATATATTGTTAGAAAAATACTAAAATTGAAAACTTTACCTTACTAAATTTGTTTCAGAATTTGAAAATGTTCAAATAGTTAATTTTCGAATGATGTAATCCAAATAGAATATTTCCTTGCGGTCAATTTTAAATAGATAATGTCGATAATAATTAACCAGCCGATTTGTCAAAAATAGGGGAATAAGGCTTAATTGCGTTCACACAGATATTAAATGTAAACATATATATTACAATAACTAGTCTATAATTATAACTATTTTTATTATTATACGCTCTCATCGACGCATACGTCGATGGCTCATACTAACTTGTAATTTTTATGAGATAAAAAAAAATAAGCGAAGTGCGAATCCTGTCGAGATTCACCAATCTTTGTCAACAAAATCACAAAACTTTTCATAATTCGTCGCTCTCCAATTATGTAAACTCCCGTCCCGTTTTCTAAAATGGTATGGTTCAGCACCGNGCACCAGCACCGGCACCAGCACCGGCACCAGCACCGGCACCAGCACCGGCACCAGCACCGGCACCAGCACCGGCACCAGCACCGGCACCAGCACCGGCACCAGCACCGGCACCAGCACCGGCACCAGCACCGGCACCAGCACCCTCTTGGCTACCCCTACTTCGAATGGCGTCGTCATCGCCGGTGCGCGGTGCCGCAGACGCTGCCGCTACTACCATCAGCACCACCCTCTGCAAGAGTAAGACGAAGATAGTAGAGGGAGTAACAGCACTGGCACTCTATTCATTTATACATTAACGTAGAGCTCTCTGTAGAAGAGCTGCGCAGGCTCACGATCAGTAGAAAAGGATAGTAAGCAGACTGGAGGAGAATCGAATATAATACAACCTTGGTCGGCCGTTTTTATGAAATGCATAAATAAACGAACGCGAGGGGCGATTCTTCGTTTTTACAGCAAAAGAAGATTAAAAATCTCCGCTTTTGTCACTTGGCTTTTTCCCTACCGCTCTGATATTTTCTTTTCCTTTACTTATCGTTTATTTAGCGTAACCGAAGAATATTCATATTCTGATAACGTATTTCGCTACGTTAACAATAGATATAGGTAGATATAATAAGTATAGGCTTCTTTCGAGTTGCTTATCGAGTAGTTTCTATAGAAGGTGTTAAGTATAACCGTATAAAACAAACCAGATTGCTAACAAGTATCCTATACATATCGTCGCGACGCACTTGTTCTCAACTGTTCTAACTTCATTTTTAATAGAAATGTAATTAACCTATCCACATATGTCTCATTGGTATAGAGAATAGATATAAATTTATAATTACACGATGAAAGGTCTACTTAAAAAGCAACAAATATTCAGTTATTTTAAGTCCTAACTTCATACAATATATAATATTAAATTTCATAAAATTCGAACTCAATTTTCTCATTGTTAGTTTACGAACTAATGGAGATGGAACAGTTAAGAATGGCGGCAACCATATTGTACTATTGATAGAATTATCGTATTTAGTTATAAAAATATAATTATACTTACATCTTTTGATACATAGAATTTCGTTTGAGAACATCGCTAGGCAGATTTGCAATTTACAATTCAGAAATGGATATCCATGATTTGTAAATGTATTTTCATTGTTCACTACTGATCATTTTGACAATAATATTAGATTATCGTAGCAGTTATTTTCTCCTACATATTCAAAAAAGTATCCAATCTATCCGACTGTTATATATCGTTTATTCGGTACGAGGATATACAAAATTGTGTAGCTGTGGCATCAGAGAACAAAACTATATAAATTGCATAAAGTAAGTAAATGGCAGAGTATATTACTGATTATAAGTCAATTATACATGTATTACTAGTGAAAATTATTAATCTATTTTAGTACTATATCTCACAGTACTATATCTCATCCTTTAAAATGAAACGACTTAATTCTTTTTCTTTCTTGATAAGTTAGGAGGATTAATTTGCTGGATGACGTGTAAAAAGATGTTGAAAAAATTGCAATTCGATTAGAAAATCGCGAAAAAATAATAAAGGTAGCTTTCTACAACTTCTTGATCTGAGCCTGTTAAAAAAATTTATACGATACATTTTGTAGATTTATATACATAGACATAGATACGTGCCGCAAATGCTATTAAAGATAATATTAATTCTTTAATGTAAAAATTTCTAATTACTTAGTTAAAAAGTAAGTTTAGTTAAAGAGTCAGGCGTCGCGGAAAAAATTACTGTCAGAGAAGATGTTAAATACCTACGACTCGCATACAAAAAGTATCAAACATAATGATTTTGAATTTCAGATTACTTAATATCGACGATTATTTATAAGGAAAAGCAAAGCAGATTCGATATTAAAATATATATTTAAAACATAAAACAAATAAGCACGCACACATGACATATATAGGTAGAAAGGATAAATTCTAAATATTAATTTAACGATATTCTTCGTTATTAATTTGTATCTTCGATATTAATTTGTACCTAAATAAGAATAATTATGTATATAAGGAAGATCGTTAGAAAAAAGAAAGTCTTCTCATATAATTTTGTTCATCGTCATATATTCGATGAAAAAAGAATCGAAAAATTCAGTTTCCATTTTGGAACGTGCGAATGTCCGATATAAAATGTCGTTTATCATTACATTCAAGAAACAACGAAACAGATAGCAAGTCATATATGATATATCTACATAGATCGTTTTTCTATTTTTACTCTATACAAATCAGTTGTAAAATACGAACTTACCAATGTGAAAGTCATGCTATATCGCGGAGAAGATACGGTGAAAAGATTTCATAGATCAATTTATCGTTTAACTACTATTGTATAATGACAATAGTAACATTGCTCACAATATTTATAACACTTTATTTATAAAAGAAATCGAAGATGATATAGGAGGCGGAATTCGACTTTGGTGCAACTCCTCTATTAATAGACTGATAGTTGAATAGACTGATAAATAATTTAGTAATTAGGAGACGGTAAAAATGTTGCAAAATGCACGATTCTAAATGCATTTCTCACTTTAAAGTACCTATTCATGATATTGGAGAAAGGATATTTATATAAGTAAATCAAAGCACAAGAAATATAGTTGAAACTAATAGATATTGATATTAATATCGATTATATATCTATATAAAGTTATCCTTTGTGCGTGGTATCCTCGGTAAGTAATCGATCGGTATAAAGAAAAGCGGGTGGCGCTGTATCCGGAAATTGCCTTATGATATTTGATTATTATATTTGAATATTCAAGATTTCGTACGTTTCATTTGTTTCGAGGTTTGTACTCGTAATGAAATATCGTAGCGATATCGTAAGACAAACGCGTTTTCATTATTAAATATATAGGTACACATAGACTACTACTATGTATAACAAACTATCTGACACAAGATTATTTTCGCCTGTAAAATGCGTTTTCTGATCAATACAGTTTGTTAGTTGCTAGTAAATAGAACATTAATAATTATCAGAAATAATTCAAATTGTTAGAATCAAGATTTTAATCAACAAATAGCATATACAGGTAGCTACTATGTAAAATTTATGAAAGATCCTTTAAAACATCGATAAATTGACTTCCTGTTTAATCATAGAAACTAATCGAAAGAATTCATTCCCTATTAAAAATTTACTTGCTCGATCGACATCGATTATCTATTACGATGTCTGCATTAAGGTATAAACACCATAATAAGAGAAACTTCTCAAAGGTAGGTAGTTTTCGTCAAATGGTTCATTTTTTACTTTATTATATACGTATGTCTGTTACATTAAAATAAAATTGCCTGAAAAGGTTTGTTACACCAGTACTTGTTTCGTTATTAATACTTGTACAGATTTTTCGATTTTATATTTTACCGTATCATAAAATAAAAAATGGAAGACGCTTGAATATTTGAAAATTGCTTCATAAATTAATGCCTCGTGTAAAATAGTTGGAAAACAGAGGAAACGAATTGCTATTAATTTTGATTCTTGCCGTTAAGGAGATTACTTTTCTTATTTGAAATCTGTCGAGAGGAAACCATTTCCATCAGGCATACTTTTGTGACGGAGTAGCTGATAGAAAAAAAAGAAGAAAGGAAGCGAGAAAAAAGGCAGCAACCCCTTTTCTTCATAATGCGACAATGCGACCCGTTTATCGAGTCTCCTTTTAACGTCATCGAGGCGATTCCAAGTTGCATCCACGGGAGTGCCGATGCGCAAATCCACGCATGGACACCTCTTCTCCCTCTCTCTTCCTCGTCCTCTTCCTCATTCTTTTTCCTTCGACAACCCCTTCCTTCACGCCTCTGTTTCATTTTCATTTTGCATTAAAAATACAAGAACAAAGAAACGCTGGATGAAGAAAACGAGGGGTGAAGAGGATAGGAAGGAACATCTTCGTTATCGTTCTCGTTATCGTTTTCGTTCGCTATGAAAAAGGAACAACTAGTCATTGTTGTACAATAGAAGAGAAAGAAAGATAGTTACATCGAGATAGTTTAGGAACTATAGTGACTATTAAAACAACAAAATACATATGGTCAGTGATCATTATTTTTGTAAACTTATTTTTGTATACTTATTTACAAAAATTTTAAAGGGATCAATATGCAGGGATATGATATATGAAAGGCAGAGATATGATACATAGAAGATTTTTAATACGACATTTTGCCTTTTAACGTTCGAATTAATTTTTTAATACAATGATGTCCTGTCCTTTCTTTCTCATAATGTAAAAATAATTTATCACGATCTGCAGAAAGTTCTAAAATTTTTGAAATGGAAGGAGCGAGTTCCTCTGTCAATTCCCATGCCCATAGGCACCTACGACCTGCAGGTGCTTTTTTACTTTATCTATAGATAATATATAAAAGAATTGATTGTTCATAGATTTTAAGACGTTTGAGTGATTACTTTGATACATATATATTAGATAATATCAATATGATAAACCATAATATTGATAGCAGAATCTTTGGTTCGTTCATCTTTCAATTGCTTGTTTGCAGGAAATGCCTGCTTTATATTATTTGATTAATCATTACGATGTTTGAAATTCTAGTGGCACGAGTAAATGCCTTTGGTCATAATACGAACATATAGATATCTATATATTTCGTATACTGATAGTCGTATAGATCGTATATATATTGATAGAGTATAATACAGTACGATACAGGACAATACGGTACTACTGATATTGAGATTCTAGCATGCTATCATTTGTATTACCTCGTTTATTTTTTAATCTCATATCTATAGTTTATTATATTTTTTATTATTACTTTTCCTGGCCGAACAAAAATATAGGATATAGTAAAAATTTTGTAATTACTAATAAATATAGATTATTTTGTTATTTTATCAACTGAATTATTAACGTTGCACGGGCGGTGGTGATTTTCTTTCATAATTTACCATTTATTTACAATGATCACGACATATATATTCTCAGTGTACCATATAAAGCCGCGCAATTTAGGTTACGTGCGTTCGGTACAAAGTTCCGGAATCAACTCTCTGTCCTTCGACGTTTAATCGATATAGCGGATATTGTTGAGGACCGATCCTCTTCTCGATTTTCTACACCGCGATGCACCGTAGACGTTAACGTTTCACATTGTAGCCGCCAAATATTCCGGCAAATGCAACGTCATACATAAATACAGCGGCTTATAAGTGTTTGAAAGAAACCAAGCGCAACTATTTATATACATATATAAAATATATGTCATTGAATTACTTTCTAATCTTACTGGTACAACGTAATTTTTTCGCTTGGTAAAAGTTTTAAATGTAGATGCTCGAATCTTTCGTGAACCAAGTTTATCTATGTACACGTATACATACATTGACTAGTATAAACGAATGGGAACTTCGAACAAGGGTAAGTAAACGCGAATTTATCCAACTAGATAAGAATATTATAATACTTTTGTGTAAGCTGGTCATCTTGTTATATGATAATTTCATATTTTAACGCGATGTTCTTACAAAATTATAGACGACGATTCAAAACGTCTAAACTCGTTTTTCCTAAAGTCTTGATTTTTGAGTTATGTCATTGTTGTAACAAATGAGCGAAATGTGCACAGGGTGCTTCCTTTTGCGAAAGAATGTAACAATGCAGAAGGATGTATATTTTATGAGTAAACATGATAATAAAAATGTCACATAGCTACGTAAATTAAGGTGACCAGATCTTTTCCTTTAAAATGCAGTACAGTAAAAAGAGTTCAAAATTAAACAGTTTTAAAAATTCTGTTTCTTGCAAACAACTTATTCAACCGTGTAGGCTTAATTTAATTTTGTTATTCCTCATTTTAGATTAAAAAATTTGTATTTTGATTTTAAATATTTTTCTTTTAAATGAATCTCTTTTACAATTACATAGTTTACCTTTAAGGTAGATACTTAAGAACATTTCACAGTTATATCTATCACATATTACTTTTTACTTTCGTGACAGCTCACGGTATTGCGTATTTACTGTTAAAGTAGATTTTTGGAGAGACCAGTAAATGTCGTAGATCAACGACAAAACTCTTTCGACATTTCGTTTCTTCCAGAAAGGATCACTGATTTGATAATTATTTTTGCATATCCCTTAAAGAAATACATCGACTTTTAAAATGCTCAATTATTTCTAATTATCGTTTCTGCGATTCTTTAAGCTTCTTCATTCATTCAATTAATATATTTTTTTTCGCCGCAGAACATTTTCAAGTGCCGGATTTCGTCGAAAAGTTCAGTTCCATCAATGGAAATATCGAATTCTCTCGTTAAATATTGCACAGATTTCATAATTTCTTCCGAATATCTGAACATTTCTAAAATTCTCATAAAAGGTCTGCGTTTCCTTTAAAAAATTTTATTTGATACTAGGATTTTCTACTAATTTCTCGTATTTTATCAAGTATATTGGATGGAATAAAATCTTTATTCGAGTATTATCCAGTGAAAATGCATTAGTGGAGCACAAATATTAAAATATGAATATTTATTGTATTCGAATCAAATGTTAAAGAATCGATTAAAACATATAGAAATAATGTATCGATATTTGCCTATAGTTCGATGATTATTCTATTCCGAATGGCAGAAAGCAGTACAAGGCAGTATGCTCTGAATGCGCTAGAATAAAATCTGCGATTGTTGAAAATGTGGTATAGTATTACAAAATACAGTACGAATGCAGTACGACCACCTTCAATGGATACAGATGATACAAAGAAGTCGTGATACGTTTGGGAATGAATATAAATATCATTAATCTGTTACTATCCTTTATCTAACGAAAAATCAGTCCATTCTTATTTTGTATCTTTGTTACTTATAATTAAATTCTTAAGAAAGCATAAACCTATATTTACGTATACGACATTTTTTCTTATTTTTACTCATAGTATATGTCAGCGTTTATTCAGAGACTCGCGAAAGTATTTTAATACTTTTTAAAAACGGAATACCTTTCTCAAAATTGGGTCAAACTGTTTGAGTTTTCTCGGCAAATTAGAAGGATCAGTTTACTAGACGATGTGTAGAAAAATTTTTCAAAAAGTTATAGTTGCCCGGAATCACGAAAAACATAGTCAGAAGAAAGGTCACTTTTTACATTTCCTTTATCCGAATCTGTAACGAAAATTTAAATGATACGTTTTGTAGATTTACGTCAGTTAGACGTAGGTACTTTGCTATACATGCTGAAAACTTAATCGATATCGGTTAACATTACTATGAGCTACAAACGGTTAAAAATGGTGAGAATCACAGTTTCTCGCAACTTTCGACCTATAACTGTAACAAATCTAAAGATTTATAGATAACATTACACGTTTCGATGCCTGTCGTTCGTTTCAATGTCAACATCAACATATTCACTGAGTCGTTGTAAGTACTCTTCTTTAAACAGTTAATATTTTAATACCTCCGTGTATTGTTTGCATATATATATATATATATATATATATATATATATACATATATTGAACAAATATATAACAAAGGGCAAACACGTATAAACATATATGTATATATATATATATACCTATATGTTTCCTCCTGAGTTGCTCCTAGTCACACGACGCAGAGTAACATATTCTACCCGTTGCAGCGAGATGAAGAAATTTTCTCGTTATTCTCCATGTATTTAATCCTACCGTCGCGCCGCGTCTCACTCCTGTCAATGTAAATAGTACATGTAACTATAAACGTGTATATATCCTATACGTATAACACAAAGAACACATGGAGGTACTAAAATGTAATGTTCAAACATGTATATGTATATGCATATATACATGTATATAGGTACATACAGCAGATATATATATATATATATATGTATATGTATATGTATATATATACATACATACATACAGATACAGTATTATACCTGTATTCGTATACTTGTAATGCACTGAGTATATTTTATATAGATGAAAGTATGTAAATATAGAGAAAAAACACATATAAGCGTATATCTTTAGGTACGATAAGTAGAGGAAGAGAGAGGAGGAAAGGAAAGTAGAGAGAGAGGTGGAAAGGGGGTTGACGTCGAAACGAACATTGTGCGCACGCCATAACGTAGCAATAACAGTGTTCCATTATATGTAGGTAGACCAGCGAAAGGGAGAGGCGGAGGTGGTGGCGGTGGTGGGAGTGGTGGTGCGGTGGTGAGATTGCAAAACATGCCTAGATTAATGTTTTCTCATTCCACGGACCGCTTGTACAACCTCCATTCCCCTCGCTACTGTGATTCGTTCGCCAACCGCTACCCTTCCTAAGCCATGTTCCACCCCAGAATCACGGTAGCTCTGTCGCGTGACAATGAAAACTACGAATTGCATTGCGTTTCTACCTTTCCATAACTACCCCCCTCCCTCCGCCGCTTCCCTCTACATCTTCCGCCTCCATCGTCTCCCCGTCCCTGTCTTCCGGAGGAAGACCTCTTCACCACTCTTTTTCTCTTCCTGCCCCTGATCTTCTTCTCCGATTTTTCCGAAATTCTTTTTCCCTATCTCATCCTTTAATATAGTATTTGTTCTTATTTCTTTGCAATAGGATTTGTTCAACTGTTTATTGGCTTTCTATGTATATATATATATATATATATACATAGTTTTATAAGGAATAATACATACACATCGTTTTATAAGGAAATAATGGATGCACAACATTTTCCGTTTTATATTATTTTATCGAATTACGTATGATCCATTTTGTTCTATCAAAATAAAGATCACAACGTTCGACAGATTAGCTTTCATGTTTGTATAAAGATGCATCGTTGTGAAAGATGGATCTGTAAAAGAAAGACACTTTTCGGACAACCTAATACAATCGTTTATAATAGGAACGTATAACTTAACTTGTAACTATTGTTTTGTGGATTTGAATGATCAACCCGATTACGTAATCAGGTTAATCATTACCAAAACGTTGAACGCGGAGATAATTCTGTTTTACTTTCTATTTAAGCGACGCATAAATAATACAGAAAATGCGTCCTGCATATAAACAGAAGACAAAAGTTTAGTGTCTATATCCAGGGATCAACGCCGCTTAAACGGAATCCGTTACCAGGATCGACATGACACGACATAGCGTTTAACGTGTTAAGTACCAAAATTCAACGACCTCTTTTGTCATTAACTTCTAGAATGACAATAGAAATTAAAAAGAATCAAACCGAATTGTTTAGCCATAAGGAATACTAACGATGTACATGTATTTAAAATTAGTTATTTAAGATTATATTTTTATTAAATCATCGTATTTGTAGAACACGTATTTACATTCTATGTCAAAAGTACCCTGTTTGATCATGATCCAACTTGACACACATATCTGATCGCGCATTAAGATTATAGGCAGGTAAATACCGTGTCTTTTTTTCTTTCATATAATAATATGTAGTTACGTGTATGTATTGCCTCGGATTTTGTCTTCTTTATATTATGAAATGTAGATAAATGCCACTGTATAATACAATATTTAATGGTTCGCATTTCCCCCGAACCAACAATTCCCTAGTTTTCAAATAATATTTCAAGCTTCTACCCACGTACATAACTGTATTGAGCAAACTATTGGTACAATATTCATATCTAATATTAACAATTATTTCCCGTTATTATTCCCGGTCATAATCAATGTTAGTGGTTGTGTTTAAATTTGAAATTATACTTTACGTAAAAATGTTCGCATTATTTCATTCAAATATTGTATCCAATACACAACTTGACAAAATTTATAATGAGCATACCATTCATCTTCTTACGCAATACAATCGACGATGTCATTTAGCGTATTAGATATGATACGTAAAAGTCAATACTGAATAATATTATATTGAAATTTAGTAACTACGTTGTGTAACTATTCTTCGTTATATTATTGATTTATTGTATCGTAACTATTATAATGTACCGAAAATAGGTACTAGAACAACTTTATTACAAAAGATTACTTTACGTTTGATAATTTGTCTGAGTAGAAAAATTATTATATCGATTTAACGTTACCAATTGCGTCATCTATAATTTACTGATAATTCTCGTAACTGCTCTCACGCTGTTGGGTATATCTCTATCTCCATACCAAACATTCTGTACTTAATTAGAAGTTCTATTTTTATGTAAAGTTTTAGATAAAAGTTTTTAAAGAGTGTACATAAATATGATTCTCGAATGTATGTATCGTTATTTACTTGTAAGACGGACACAGCATAGAAAATGTATTACAACTGTAGCACTGTTTCCGTGAGAATGAGTAAATATAAATAAATACGAAAGGAAAGAGAGAGTTTTTTTTCGTCGTTATGTCGAGCATACTTCAGCTAGAAGAAATCTATTCATTAGTACCATCTTCTCCTGGGGCTGAAGGTGAACAAGCGGGAAGCGAAGGAGAGTAGTCTGGACTCCGAGAATTCCCTTTTATTCGCATTATTATGGTAATGACACTGAAAAGCCGAAAAATGTCAGGCTTTTGTAACAGAAGGTTTGTCCGCCTGGTCCATTCATTGATTACGCCCCGCCCCCTCCTCCCACTCACCAACCCACCCCGTTCCTCGCCCCCCCCTCTACCCTGCCGCCTACCCCTTCCTCACTAGACGGAGCTTGTATTTGTCGAGCAACCCTCTAGAGAAAAGTTAGTGGCTATTCGTACCTTTGGACAATGTCTCTACCAGCTTGTGCTCATCGATGTCGAATAAAGAAAAATGTATCCTATTTGTTTTACTTCTGTCTCGTTGATACATAAAATTTACACTTAGAAAATGCTGTTGCTTCGATTATCCTTTCATTTTCTCAATTTTCATTTTCTTAATCATAGATACAAACAACTTTTTCAAATAGTATGTACACTTATGTAGCAACATATCCTTTTATGTACATTTCACATTCTATGATTTATTACTTTTTTCATAAAAATAACAAACATCTGGAGCTTTATTGGAAATATTTTTGAAAAAACGTAATTTTTTAACAACTATAATTATTGCAACGTTAATTTTTATTTTATTAGATAATTCTATGTGGTTACGAATAGAACAAGATAGTGCAGGTTATTAAAATCGATATCTCGTTGAAACTTAATACGATAACAAGAAAAACGAACGATCAAGAAATGAAAATTTTAGTGTCGAAAACTTTATTTTTCATCATTTTTATTATATCATTTTACCTATATAGGCAGTCGTATAAATGTGGAAATAATTGATAAAATTATAGATACAGAAATTAGAAGAATTACATAGAAATTGCTTTTCTATAATATTTAATTAGTTATAATAGCGTTTAATATGATAACTTTTGTTCGGTTAAGTCCGCAAATGAACATCGAAGCTTTCCTTTCATCGTCAAAAAAGGCAACATAAATTTTGAAGATATCGTTTGAATATTTCTTTCTAAACCATCACATTTTCCTTTGTTCCCTATTTTATGTATGTATGTATGTACCTGGATTGGATCTTATTTATTAACTATTATTATTCTAAACTTAAATATTAAATATTAAGCTTATTTCTCTTCGAATTGATAAAAATGTCGAACGTATAGTTACGATAATAATATTAGAGCGAATGTTATTTAGCAATGCCGAAGAAGATACCCAAGCACAGATTGAAACATGCTCGTTACAATTAGAACCGCCGCTACCGTAAAGAAGAAAACATCTCTGGAGATCGGAATAAGCGTGTCGACTCGATCGCATAAGCCAGTAAGTGAATTACCGATAATTAGAGGATGGTTTTACGAAGAATGGGGAAATTGGATGCGCGCCTTTCTGAATCTTTGTTAATCAGTTCCATTTTGCAAAGCATCGCTGCCGCAGTTCCCTCGACGACTGAATCGAGAATTCCAGGGCCGCCGGTTCTTCTAGAATTTCTCATCATATGTACATAAGTACATCGTACATCGCCAATGTTGCTTTTTATTTAAGTTATCCATCGTACGAATCATTATTGAGCAATTACATCCTGTTCTATACAATTGAATCATCTTTAACTTGTTTTACCATTTACTTCGTTCCTCGCTATTTCAAAGTAATTTCTAGTTCGTACAATATTTTCATTGCACTTTGCGTGGTATGGTTTTTGTGGTATGGTTATAAAGATCTAAAAATGGATAAATTTAAGACTACTGCCCGGATAATTTGATACTTATCTGCATATATATATATTATTTACATACGTCTACACGTCTATCCTTCAAATTAGAGTTGCAGCATAAACTGTTGTAAATGAAATATTTGCTCAATTTAACTAGCGTACTACACTATGGTGTAATTCGTTATGACGAATAACGTGTTAACGTTTATTAAAATATTTCAAACAAACTTCTCCTCCCTTTTTCTCCTTTCATAACGTACTTTCATTTCAAAGCCGATCACCTACACGTTAAAATTCGGATTCTGACTATAATATCTAATAATAAAGGTAACGGTACACCACTTTCACGTGAACACAAATTTACAAAATAATCCGAAACATATCATAGGGTGTAACAAAATAGCAAACAACTGCTAATGAAAATTCATTGCTGAATAATTTTAGTTCATCGCAGGATTGCGGCCCTGGAGAGTGGATCTAGCTCGGTCCGCATCCGCAGAAGGGTGGTTTTAATTACCCCTTCCATTACTGCAAAACCAACCCCGTTAGTGGATTCATTTAGTCACATTACCAGACCGCCCACCTCTCTCTACCAATCCCCCCTCTTTCTCCTTTCCTGGGTCTTTCTCTTTCGTTAACTAGTGGTTGGTGCATGTTTCAAACCAATATTCCGTCTCTCTCTTTTCAACTTCTTAATACAACTCGTACATCTTCGCATACGTCGAATTATTCCACTTACGATTAGAGCAATATTATATTAGCTTCATAAGTAAGTAGCTTTTGCTAATTTTTCACATTCAACCATTTATTACAACATATTATGTATAACCAGATATACAAATTTAATAAAACCTGAATATTTTGCGGAAATATTTTTTATTTTACTAAAAGTTATCATCTTAACGATTAAGAAGGTATTTCATAGCAGGTTTTAAACAAAAGTTAGTAATATTTTACCAAATAATTAACAAATACGTTGTTCAATAACACGTCTCCTCCACATTGAAGAATTGTGCCATTTATTAATAGTAGAGAAAATATAAGAGATACATAATATTCAAAATGTTCGATTCGAATAAATACAATATCGAATATTATTAAAAGGAAAGTAGATATTTGCTACAATTTTTTGCTTTAAAATATTAAATAACTTAAAAATTTAAATTAAATAATTTAAAACCACGGACAATGTTTAAAGATTTGTACACGGACTTACACGGAAGGAATCGCGACCAGAATAAATACGCCGAAAAATTAAAACATAACATTCTTACGTACAGGCATATTTTATTTTCCTTACATTCCTTTAATAAAATATATATAATTTAATTTCTTTGATATAAATTAGTGGATGTTAATATCGATATGCAAATTTACTTTTATTCATAAAAAGTAGCATCTATCTCGTGCCTATATTTGGTAAAAATATTTGGATGGTTTTACTTCATATTCTCATAAGAATATGAAGTCATACTTCACCATTGAAAATTTAATTTAGCGTAATGTATAATATATAAGGACATACACGCATACATATTTAGCTACTTATGTACACACGTATAAGGTGATCTAATTAATCAACACATCTCTTTCAGATTATACGTTGCATATGTGCAATTCATATTATATGGGTATAGGTACAAATGTTGCATAATCTCAGCGCGCATACTATATGCTACAGGTAGTTCTTTTAGTAGATAGATGCGTTGCACAAGTCCAAAGTTTAACTTCGCAATCCCATAAATAGACGTTTATAATTCCTGGCATTGAGATTAAAAGGAATATTGAATTGTAAATAAAATGATATTAACATGTATTAGCGTTAAATCTAATCACTTAACGACATATTTTATTTTGTTTCTTAACAATTTTGCATAACACCTTATAGATACAGTAGTAATATGAAGGTCTCATCGACATAGTATCTATGTACTTATTTCAATCCGTATTTAAAGCAGATATCCGAGACGCATTGACGTTGATATATCGCTGATACACTTGCATCTAGCATTAAACGTCCCACTGTTCTCTTGCAATTGATAAAATCTCTAAACAACTATCAAAATAGTTGACTTTGCGCAGAATATTTCTTACCGTGCATATATCTTGCTGACTCGTACAATTAAATATGTATATTTTTAATACTAACAACAAATAGCAAGCATAAGATATCGCAACAAAAGAATAGCACACCGAATAAATTTAATGTTTTTGTAATTTTTATGTCAGAAATTTGTTGGTTTGGGTCTTAAAAGACTTTTATTATAAAGTATCATCTATAAAACTGTATGTCCTACTATAAAAGAATAAAAGAGAAAATCTTACCCTTCGAATATACCTACCTACGTATCTACATATAACAAGATAATCAGAAATCAAAATGATAAACCAGAATTCATAAAATATTACTTTTAATAATAATTTGTACATTCTTTTTTATTTCGTAAAACTGACAGCATATACACTTTGAAACTGATTTATACAATTTTCTAATAAAATTCTAATGGACTTAAGCTCATTTTTGATAAATACCGGTACATTTTCAAATTGCTTTTGTCTTTTAAATGCAACTTTTACCAGTAATTTTCTATTATTATATCGTGGTTTACAAATTTTATATATCATTTTAAAATATCTCCTTTTCTCTAACCATAGAAAATAATCTTTTATAAGTACACTTGCGTATATTCTGATGGAATATAAAATTTTCACTTGAGGTGGTCGTTGCATACCTACCTCTGCGTGTATTACATGTACGCAATAACTGCTTAATTTTTTGTTTGTAAATTTTATCGAGATCTTTCCTCGCCATCCAATTTTACTCCAAATCATTCAATGCAATGTTATAAATTATAGGTACCTTATATCGTAAAGAGATTTTATCTGTATCTATCCTTCTTTGATTACTAGTTTTAGACATTTGTTCGCGTTATTATACATATGTATATCGATTCTATCTTTAATACATATCTACCTAATATTAGTGATCGCTGCATACGATCGGTTAAAAGATACAAAAATTAATCACAATAAATTTTTAACAAACCTATGTCGAACGAGTGTGAAAACAACGAAGGGTAGGGTTTTGTGTACGGAACTATTTACTAGTTGTGGACGATTGGTGTCTAACATTAGGTACTCTAGAAATATTATTATATGTATTTAGTAAGCATAATCCTGATCTTCATAGAAATAAATTCATAGTATAGTAGGTCTCCCTTTGAGATACATATACGAAGATAATGAAAATAGTGGGACAATAAAAAGGCGTTGATGTAAAATAAATCGTAAATCATTGAAAAGTATTAAATCAATAACGATAAGAATACATATTTACAAAAGTATTAACTATTAAACTTGTTATTATTGTAAACATTATATTTGAACATCGTATATTATATTTAAATAAATCGTTAAATGGAAGAAGGAGAAAGTCTATCACAACTTAATTCGTATATATAACATTCATGTATTAACGAGAAATTGCACAACGAAGTAACATGTATAGCGTTATACAAATTTCGATGACATAGGTACAGTTTCCAATTTTCTTATAGTTAGTCGTTAGGATAAGAAAAGAGGTGTTACACGTAAAGTGAATGGTTTAAATTGAAAGAATAAACGAAATCCTTTCCATCGATCGGAAGATTACGTTAGATAAATCGATTACACGCGTTAAGTAGATACGTAAATACACGTATAAGAAATAATAAGATATACCGAGGGGAAGGAGAAAGGGAGGAAGGGAAAGCGAAAGAGTGAAAGAGGGAGGGAGAGGAGAGACAGAGAAGGAGAGGAATAATAGTAAAAGGGAAAAAGAAGAGAGATGACGAGAACATGATAGAAGAGAAGCTGGCAATAGAGTGGCTTCTTGGAGGGTAGAGGGTGCATACAAAATGCGGTTTCCTCGAGCAGTACCGTCTTCGAACTTCTGAAGCTGAAGGCCTTTAGCAGCCCACCCTTCAGCTAGATTGGATGCGTTTAATTACCCCTGAAATATCGTTAATTACTCGGCCTCCGAGCAAGTTTGAGCACGGTTGGAAGTTCGAAACACACGAATTTGGTTGTTCCTTTTACAAACTCGTCCTTTTCCAACCTGGTTTCCCCGATTTACTGATCCGTTGATTCGCTGATCCACCGATCCACCTACCCAACGATCTACCGGATTCCACCTCTTTTGTCCTCGTTATCTCGACAGATGCGCTTTTCATCTTCCCTCCCACCTTCCTCTTCTTCTGCTTCTCCGCATCCATCCTTTATCCATCCTTCTTCCTCTAACTTTAATCTTCTGTAAGCCACTTTATATACATAGGTATCTGCTTCTGTAAAAACACCACTATCACCTACTATACTATGTATATTAACGAATGCATTTTCATTACTTTCACTTAAAAGAAATATCCAACTGTCAACATTGCTGCTGAAAAAATATAATTGCGAAGTAATCTATAATTCAATGAAATAATTTTAATTCGAATAAATAATTCTCAGATTGTTATCGGTGTATAATTTTCTATTATGATTTATTAATTATATTAATTAAATCTTCAAGTGCTAGAATAGCTTTGCAATGCAAACGATTCCGGCAAACGAAACAAGCAAAGATCATTAAAGGAAATGTACTATTAATCGCGAAAGAAAAAGGTGGTTGATAAACATTTATAGTTGGAACAGTTTCTCGAGATTCTGTCGAAACTTGTTATCGCAAAATGATTTTCATGCTGGAATTGCAAGAAAAATATGTCGTTTAATAAGACAAATGAAAGAAAGAGATTAAATTTTGGAAAAGAATATAGATAATAATATTAATAATGTTGCGAAAGGTCGACGAGAATATTTTAAATTTTAAGGAATACGGTTGCGATGTTAGTCTGAGCCTCTTTAATTAACAAGACTAACTAATTTTAATTAACAAAAGTCGACACGAATCGAACAATAAAATAATATCGAGTGGGTTTGTTCAACCACGTTGCATTGTGAATTGCGATTGCTGGCTTGTACGTATGTTAGGTTTTAAATAATTGTATTCGAATCTATGCGGGATACGGGTATGTATATTGTAATCAAAATATCGTTACAAGTGTGTTGTATATGTCGCGGATAAATGAGTGCGATTGTGCACATGTGTATTACCATACAATTAGCGTTTAGATCGTTTACATGCACGGTCTTTTACTGACAATATGGGAATTGAGAGCAGCTTCGAAGTAGCGTCGAACAGAAAGCGAACGTTAGTCGTCCAGTCTCGCTATACCGATTCTTAACGAACAAGACGCCAAGTTACACAATGGCACTTTCGGCGTTCTGACCGTTTTGTCCGAGGAGCGTGATTTTATATATATAGTATATAGTATATATATATATAGTATATATATAATATATAGTAGTGTGTATATAGTGTATATAGTATATATATATATATATATACTATGAAAATCCCAAAATCTCACGATGGAGGGGAGTCAAAAGCTTGTTATGTGCATAGGCAAAGACTAACGTTTCAAGATTTCCGAGAACGATACCCTCTGTATGTTTATCACTCACTACCGCCGCTATCTTCTCATTGCCTAGATAAATACGTAGAATAAAAGCGTTTCCTTCCTGCATGCTCTTCAAGAAATTTGAAGAGTACAGGTGGAGACAGAACGTTCTTCGTCTGTAACAATAAAACTAATAACATGTGGCATACAGTTACCTATTATTTAACGCGATCACGACAAGACAGGTTCGTACTACGATGTAGCCAACGAGAGTCGTAAATCTCCGTTTTCGATTTCTATAGACGTCCCGTATCGCGTTAAGATCTTCTACGTTCGTTAGAAGGATAGAGATACTTTGTTGAAACGAAGCTAATCTTCTGTTTGCATAACAAACAATAATATCTTGAACTTCAATAGCTGGTTGAATGAGTGCGTATGTGTTCGAACTGTTCAAGTTCGAACGTGTAACAGAATGTTTGTCTGATATGTGTGCTTTTACTACTGGATAATGTCTGTCGAAAGATCAAAGAACATCTGACAAATCTTTTTCTCGGAATGTTCTAGTTTTGTTTGGCATGCTCATGGCGTTGATTAGCTGCTGTCAACGATTTCCTCTTACGATCAACGACACTGAGTGTATTACATCAACATTTCATGCGATATCACCCGAGTTTGATTCTGTACAATTTTTGGAAAAACATCCGTTTTTACTTTCCGGTTCTATTATCGTAAAAGCATCTTGAAAGAAAATGAACTTAGCAAAAGATGAGAGTAAAGACTTCGATCTTCTAAACGAGCTCAGCTGGATTACTGTACGACGTTCAAGAATTTATGATGCTTCAAATGCGTAAGTTAATGAATACTATTTCAAATCTTACATCGTTCATGATGTTAGTGAAATAAAAATTCTTATAACGAGTAATAGGTAATTATATTGTAACGACAATCGACGTATAAAACATCAAGTAATTGGCGTGATTGAAATACAGAAACTTCGCTCGTTACATGTCCTCTTTACCACGAGACTAACCCTTTCAGTTTGTGCCACGGAGAGATTCTAATTAATCAACTGGCCAATGTCCATACTCTACCTCGAATAAATGCACGCATTCAATCAGTAGATTCCTTTGAAGCGTGTCACTTTTTTCAGTATGACACATTAAAGTATATTGCGTCTAGGATACTCGCTAATTTATAACTAAGAACAATGCGATTAATATAACTAACAAGTATGAGAAATAAGTTTTTTTTTTATTAAGAAAGTACATATATGTTTAATAGAACTATTACGTAGAAAATGGCCAATGTATTGAAAAAGCCACTTACGACATTTATACATACATATAGGGAGGAATGCATGTACAGTTAACATACAATGCCATTATACATATTTGCTTATGAATTAAATAAGTTAAATGCAGTATTCAATGTTATTTTCAAATATTGTGATACGATGACCTATATTTTTATTAGTGATATTTTTGTCGTATTTTTAATTACTGATAATTGGTAGAAATTCTAATTGTTGTTAAGAAAGAAAAAGATAACTTATAAAAATGTAGTATTTTTGTTCGTTAAACAAACATGTTAAAAAATATAAATTATTTTATTAATACGAATTGAGTAAGTACTTGGAACAAAATATGCACGTATCTACTATTGGTATTCTACGTTATGTATATTCGCTAGAAGCTGCTATTAATTAAATTCTTTAAAATTGAAGAATATCAACGAACATTAATCATTAGTAATGATCCATTACACGTTAAGGTACATTTTCTAAAATATTTGAGAACGCTTCTTTTCGAGCGTAGGTCTGCATGTTTACAACTTCTCGTCGTAAAGTTTACGTATAGTAGATCTGTACAAAAGATGTAACACAGATTTCCAATTACATATACATATATGTAAACGGACATATAACGGAGTACTAAACATACTCGTACATGCTAGGTATGCTGTAAAAGGAGATAGTAGTAGAATATTGAAATTGGAATAAATGCTCCTTTTAAATAGGAAGTATGGTATAATCATTGTCTCTCTTCTTTTAAGATTAATGAAAATTATTACCAAATAAGCGTATTTTATTTTCTTGGTTAAGAAAGTTAATTACATATGACATATAACGAATATATATAGACCGTACAGTTAATTAATGATGTGTATTTAAATTTTAAAGTAAACAGAAAAAATCAAAAGATTTCCTTTCGTTTACCAGTATTCCAATAATAAGAATAAATAAATCATTGAGGTACCATACTCGTCGTATGCTGAAAGTCGTATATCATTTTTCATGATCATAGTCGTTTTTCATTTAATCTTTTCATTATACTCATTATCTACAAAACAATCAAACGGTCAACCAGATTTGTACAACCGTATCATTCTTATTGTTAGTATTGTGTGAATACTAACTGGCGTTATATTCTAAGAGGGTGGTTAAACGAATGTTAACGAGACCGTAAATGGAACAACGCAGTGTACAGGGGCTTGATTAAAATATTAATTGAGATGGAAATAATGATTCTTTGCGGTTCGGTGATTACATCGCCCTACTGTACTTCGTATCTTTGACTTTTTAATATATGCCACTGAATAGATTCTCAACCCTGATGAATCTAACCAACGAATCATCTGATGCTAGAAAGCAACGTTGTTTGCTCATTTATAATAGATTTTATCGATAAAAATATCACAATATAATACATAATCTTGCAACATCACGAGATATGTAAAATTGTATTTATGTATTACATACATATATTCTTCTTTGCGTACCTACTTCTTCAATTGTAAGTACACGCTAGACAATGGAGGACATAAAACTTTCAAGTAATTATTAATTATACACCCATTACCAATCACACGTTGTTCGCAGAAATATGATCAACAAAATTCTTCAAATCTTTATCGCGCCGCGTTAGTTTCAATTCAACGTTTTATTTGCTTTAGATATTATAATTATATCATGGTACGTATGTACATACACGGTGCCGCGAATAACTATAAACAAAACCCTATTTTTAGAATTTTCAAAATATTAAAACATAAATTGACAAAACCGTTTATATAATTTCGTATTATAATGTGAAACAAAACTGAAGATACAACAAAAATTTTCTCCTTTTGAGGTCTGGAAGAAACTAAATTTCATTTTAAAGAGCTATTTTCCTTGTGTTTTTGGCTGTGAGAAAATATACACTCAGTGTTAATTTTGTCACCTTTTTGTTCGACATTTAATCGATTTTTCTTTATTTTTGATTAATTCTATTAATCTGCCAAGTAGACTATCCATTAACTTATTCAAAGTTTCGTTTTCAATATGCGTTCACCCGTATTTTGTCCTCCTTTCTAAGTTGAGCGATATTTTCTATAGGCGACTTTTCCTGATTGTAAACTTTTCTAGATAGAATTCCCCATAGATTTTCGATCGGATTCAGATCAGTACTCGATGCTGGCCGTGATAATAATTCTATTTCGAAATTTTGAAACCACTTTTCTGTAGTGGCGGCTATGTTTTGCTGAAAAATTGTCTTTTTCACTTCTATCTTAGCTATGAAAGACTGAAAAATTCACCGTGTAACATCTTCGGATATTCTATAGCGTTCAACTTACCCTTTATGAGAGCAATTCCACTTAACATATCCAAGCGTGGTCAGTGATTTGTTAGAAATATTGTAGAAATAAAGCAGAGAATGTATTTGAGTGTATAATTAACGTCTATCACAGCACTGCATGTATGTATGTAAGTATATTCGAAATCTGTAATTATCGCGTTATGCATATACATTTTATTGTAAACGGCTATACAGACTACTTGGAAATTCCCCAACTATTAAAGCTCGATGCTGCTTCAGGGATGCTCAGATTTCCCTTATTCCTCTCATCTATGCATGTATTAATCGCATATATGTAATTAGATCACCCCACTCGCATATCAGCTACACCTTTTTCGTAAATCGTCGTCCACGTTTGAAAAACGATATACATTCGTCTTCACTTCCGCATCATGTATGATCAATGATATATATTTTTATTATACGTTGATATATGTTCGTTTGCGTTGATTATATCTGAATCAAAGAGTACTAACCGTATGAATAAACAAATAAATAGGTAAATAATATATATAATCCGGAAAAGTTCTACATTGTATTGTATATTGTATATTGTATTGTATATCAGAGAGTGTTTCAAGAACTCAAGTTTATCGCATCTTTCCGTTTCTCTGTACACTTTGTTTATTCATGATTTCCTATTTCAGGCACATCGCTCACTTTGCTACCAAGATGAGCCTATCTCGAACTGTTGAACATTCGCGATATTTCATACGTTGTACACATTTCGAGAGTCATTCGATTGAATTTCATGGTTTGTATTCTAGTATCTGCGATTCCAATCTGTTTTTTTCGGAGCGTAACAATTATAATTTCATTTTTGTTTACACAACCTAACTGATGCAAAGTAGAATTAAAGATAGAATACTAGTCAGTAACACAAGTTAATAAAATACATTATTTATCGTCTTATCAAAAGATTTAGATCATTTAATTATTAAACTTTCGAATTTTCACTACACTTGGCGAATTAATTGGTTTGAACCTCTTCAATTCGAAAATTTATGACACCTTAATACGGCGTATTAATCGATATTCATTTCCAATTGAATCGCCAAACAATTAATGGTAACGTCCCATTCATAAGCAAAACATAAAAGGATGAACGGAAACAGAATTTGAATGGTAATCTCTTCATGTAATCTATGACTATTGTGAAAGACGTTAGAAAGGGCGATGGTATAGGGCAAACAATTGAAAAGAGAGTCATTGTTTGGCAGCCGTTGAAAACATAAGGGAACAGTTGGGCATCCATTAAAATCACCTTTTGTGAAAACTAATCACATAGGCCGCACATGCTCAACTGACTTTAGGGTGCATCTCAATACCTACGTTAAACCACTATATTTTATTATTCCGTACTTAGTAGTCCTCAGAACAAAAAAGTCAATTTGCTAAATGTCTTATACTCCAGTATACGGTTACTCACATTAATACATATTTCGACACAGCACTATCTGTGTATTTGTTGCTTTGTACTTACAGGAAAACATGTTTTAAATATTGTATTTAAGTATTGCTTGTTCTACGAAACTACGAATCATTCCTATGTATGTATGTAGCTTGAAAATACGTAAACAATTTCTTCCTAAGGATAACTGTAAAAAAACATTTAGTATATGTGCAATATTTTAACAAAAAACTGCCTTATTTTCACGTCGCATTAATATACCAACGCTTGTTTACGTTGTGCGATTTACCAATTTTTAGAAACAGTTCGAATTGCAGTTCAAAATAGATTTATTTTGTGTAATCGTTGTCTGCGATTAATGTCAGAAAAGAAATTAACACCAATACTTCTATAATAAGTCCATATACCAAGAAATTTATGATATCACCAAAAGTCCTTTGACAAAAGACAACTTGTAATTTATCATAGAGAACAGAGTTAAACACTATCGTGAAATTGAACAGCAGGTATTAGAAGATATAAAGAAAACCGCATCGAATTTAAGAAACAAAAACTCTCTTTGTTAAACAATTAGAAGTTACCGTTAAAAAGAAGTTGTTAACGTACTTTCGAGCTACGATAAATGGTTCCTATTCTCAAAGAATAAGCAGCACTAGTTGAGCGAACCCAACTTTATTAATCTTGTGGTCGAATAGAGTTCGCTCACCAGTCGCTACTAACCAACTAACCTAACCGAGTCCATTAGTAGTGTCGTAACTATAACATCCCTCGGGTAAGTGCCAATAAATAAGTTAGCCAAAAAATATGAAGATTAAAATACTTAGAGCAAATAAAGTAACGAAAGTCCCGCATCCGTGTCACACTTTATGCAATGCAGTGGGACGAATCGTATATATACATATGTATCTATATCTACGGAAACTGGTGAAAATATTAAGTAACTTGAGGTTATGAACATTATCCTATAGCAGTAATGAATGCGAAATCACAGAAAAACAAATGTTCTAAACTTTTTAAATCTTGACTTTTAAACGATAAACACTTTCATTTCTGAAGTCCGCTATCGTATTTTAACATAAATAGTTAATATTATAGTGCGACACATTCGTCTAATTATTAAAAACTTATTAATGTGGTGGAAACCGGAATGATATTGTATATGTATGTTTCTCAACGCTTCCGACAAATTTTTATTTTTACTTCATTTTCAAAAATGTTCGAAATTGTCCGAGGAGTTATTGGTACCCAAATAATCACCAACCATCCTAACTCTAATATGTGTATGTAAATTTCAACTGCAACCAACTGTGACTTTGAAAAAAATTAATAAAGTTGTGTACCCATTAAGGACGAAACGCGACTTATTATAACTTCATGACGATTAATATTGTCGCACGGGCATTGATGATCTTCTTGCATAACTATCTATTTACAATTCTATATTTATATATATACATATATACATGTGCATATTTTACAATATATCGTAATAGGGAGCAACTCTGGATACGTGTTTTCGATATAAGGATCCGGTTACGTCTGACGATTCTCTTGTATTTGGTCGATATCCCGGATATCGCAAAGGACCAACCTTCTTCATTTTCTGCACAGGGTGCACGTGCCGTCAAATAATCGCAACAATATGTCCTGCCCCTTCCTTGAAGTGGTGGACGACACGATAGACGACGCAAATTGAACTTTAATTTGAGAAAAATTGTTTCGTCGTTATAATATTAATTCTGTAATATTAATCGTGTATTTATTGTACCTGTCGAGATCTAAAAAGTTTAAAGTATTTGTTTCTTGTGATTTCACATTCAAGGACGATGCTTATAACAATTATAGATGTCAATGAAAAAGAGTAATTTGTATTTTCGTCCGTGTCCGTAAATATGTAGATACTTATTACACGATTCGTCCATTCATGCCACTGTGCATATTCTCTTACTCGACCAGAATAGTCTGAACGAGCGTTAAATCTTTAATAGTAAATCGTTTACTTGTCTTACTTGCAATTAAAGGGCCTGAAATCACCATCGCGTGAAACAGAAGATCATCTACATAGTTATATCTTATAGCGTTCGTATCATTGATCGATAAGCACAATATTTTAAGAAATTAAATTCTTTAACAAAATGAATTTTTCGCTCTAAATTAGATACTAAATACGAATATTAGTAATACCATGAAAAAAGCTTCGATTAACTACTTTTAGCAATATTATAATTGTAATAAAATAAAACGTTTATGTAAATCGATAATGTTTGAAGCGAGTTGTTAGAACAGGCAATTAACTGAGGTATATGAATAGTGAGGAAGCAGAAGCAAGTAGAAAAGGGGTAAGGAGAATAAGGAAAATTCCTATTGGACTCTCGTTTTCTGGAAGAACGATTCGCGAATCTGAGTTTCCCGGCGAAGCTACCGATTCTAAGCATCCAGGGACGAAAAGCAACTATGGTAGGAGGCCAGACACGGCGATCGGTTCGAACAATACCCATTGTCCAGCATATCATTTTCACGATTTTCCATCGGTCGACTTTCAACCGAGGAAGACTTCGTTCGGAGCCACCGATGAATATCGTTCCTCGATTTTCACTACCGCTACAGTACCAGCACCTTCTCGTTTCTCTTTGGTAAACCGCTCGAGCGGATAAAACGAACACAATGCCTTTTGTTTCTCATCTTCAACGCCTATCGATGCGGAGATTCGTCATCCTCGAAGAATTGATTTTTTGATCAGCTTTTCGAACCCTCCTTCCATTCATAATAATCAATTTCTCAACAAGTACCTATATCTTATACTTTCCTTTTCTTTACAGTACTACCGTTTACTTATGTATCATGTGAAATACTCCATAAAATTAACGGAAGATATTTCACAATTTTGTACTGTAATATATTTGTATAATTCTTTATCCTTTTAATATCATATATATATATAATTAATATATATATATATATATATATATATATATATATATATATAGAGAGAGAGAGAGAGAGAGAGAGAGAGAGAGAGAGAGAGGTATGTATATACCATTTTCATCTGAAATAATTCCATTATCTACCATTCGATAGATACCATTCTTAATCTTTAAAGATCAAAGTTTATTTATTATTACTTTACCAATGAAGCATTAAACATACATTAAAACGATTATAAAAGTTCACAAAATATTGTTTTAGTCTAAGAAGATAGTTTCAATTTCCCAATTCTAAACATAGGTGCCTCATTACACATTTTGTTATTTACGTAAAAAGATAAAGAAACAAACTGATTAGAGTTTTCGGTTAATGCTACTATATCGCAATAATACAATGACTTTGAAAGTGTACCATACATTTAATTATACGTAAGTATGAATTACATGAATAGTTACAATGAATGAAAGTATGAATTATTTTGATTTATTACTTTACTCATTTACTTGGCAATTTATAAAATATGAGATATACTTATTGCCAAGATAAAATTATTTTGAACGTCATTGTCGTCAACTTGTATCACGAACGATGCTTTATGAAACTGTTGACATTAGTGAAGAAAGATTCTGATTTTGTATCAAGCTTACGTCAAAGGATTGCACTAAAGTGGAGAACACATGTTTTTTGGAAATTTATAAATTAAGTAGCTAGAGGACCGTTGTGAAAGTTTAACGTACTAAATTATGTCATAAGCAGATAAATACCTTTAAAATGAGAAAAAGATTCAGGGGGTGGAAAGACAGAGAGAAGAGTTCGTCTTGCTGCGAAATTCTGGAATGACGAGTAATCATAATTTCGACAGAGTCAGTAGTATTCTGAGATTGAGATATATAATAAGCCTGAGGCTGCGTTCACATCACAGGGAGACAGTCCGATACGAGTGAGTAGGTACATTATACAAACGGAATACCTACCCCAACCTATACCAACCTACCCGCCCATTGGCATCAAACCAACTACCACTACTATCATCGCTACCGCTACTACTCACCCTCTTATTGCGTGACTGTATCCTTGAGAGGTACTCCCACTATCTACAATCTACAGGGTGATTTTCTTGAAGTACCTATTCGCTCATAATGGCATTTTATTTAGATCGCCTCACATACATTTCCCGATGGGCTATTTATCGATTGATTCAACAGAACCAGTTGGAAAAGGATATAGATATTAAACAGAAAAAAGTTCACGTACATACACGTACGTATATCAATGTTAGATTTACAATTAATTTGCTAACTTGCTCTCCTAATAAATGTCGTTGATCCCAATGGTGTTATTTCCAAATACCTAATTGAATTTATGTGGTTTAATAAGTACAAGTCCAACAAATTTTTCATATACACATATTACGGTGTACTGTATGTACTTATATTGTATATTTATTAGAGTACTACAAAATCCTGACTGTCAATGAAATTGAATTTCAAAATATACAAACATCAATGGTGGACGTTTATATTAGGTCGTCCGAAAAGTTTCTTTCGTTTTATAAGGAAATAATGGATGCACAACATTTTCCGTTTTATATTATTTTATCAAATTGCGTATGATCCATTTTGTTCTATCAAGATAAAGATCACAACGTTCGACAGATTAGGTTTCATGTTTGTATAAAAATGCATCGTTGTAAAAGACGTGTCTGTAAAAGAAAGACACTTTTCGGACAACCTAATATATTTACATCCTAATTGAAATTCGTAAATTCAACACAGAAACAAAAACAATATTTGTTATCGGTATAAAGATGGAGCGATTGATTTGATTTATATTCACAAAATCTTAATTTCACTGTCGTATTCTAAAAGTCATGTTTCTATTTTTACTAAAAATAAATAAGAATTAAATAAACAATGAATAAGGAATCAATTCATGCATAATGTACATATTAATACCAAAACTATGTTATTATTAAAATCAATACTTGTGATAAGACAAAATAAAAATATGTAGAGAAATAATTCATAATATTGCTAATATCTTCACACTATTGTATTTTAATTTCGTGTACTGCAATGAAATTAGGAACTTTTTAAGTATTCGTTACCTATCGTAATCAGCGGTACAGAGATACTGTTGCTTAAAAACATATACATACGTGCATGTACAAATATGCATATTCATAAAAGTTTGATAATATAAATTTAAAATTTGAAAATATTTTTAAATGCATATCTACAATCTTGCCAAATGCGCACAAATCAAATCAAATTGTCAATTGTCTTATTAGAAAGGAAAACTAACCAAATAAAAATATATATGTATGTATAATATGTAACCGTTGATTCACCAAATCTTCATACTTTATACTTTACTCTAACTGTATGAATCCAATTTTGAAAAATGTATAAAAATATATAGGTATCTATTAATAATTTTTACTATCAACAAGTGAATGGAAGAAACTAATATTTTTAAAATAAGTTCATTTGTTGATCGTTCTTTGCTTCGGTACTTACTAGATGATAAGAAATAGTATGACTATATATCTAGATATATGTATCGGGTTGCTTGAAAACTTTGTTCCGATTTTTAAGGAATTTCATCAACATGAAAGACCATATTAAAAAGTTTTTCGTCGAGAAACCTGTGAGGTTCTGGAAGGATGGAATATTCAAGTTGTGTGGAAGATGGAAAAAGGTCGTGGAATAAAATACCAACCATATAATTCAATAAACGTATATCGAATCGAAATGTAAATCGGAACGAACTTCCCGGGTGACCCAATATAACGATTACTATTAATATTACCTTGTACATTGTGCCGATTGCTTCTCTTTTTTAATTTCAAATCTTTCTCAAATGTCATAATCAGACTGCGGATATTTGTGCGCATTTAGACTTTTGTGAATATACTTTAGAAAATAGAACCTACTAAACGTTACATATAATAAGCACTCCATTTTAAATATTTCATATATTTTTGTATGTATTGTACGCATTTTTACATCTTCAAATTTCTCATAAATGCATAAAAATTCGCAGTCTAATCATAATTTTTTATTCAAAAATGATATTTCCTATGGCTACTTTTAATATTTCTATTTTATGAATCATAATTTTTAATATAAAATTAATACTCAAGTCGTGGGCAAACTAGAATTTTGTAATACATCTTGTAACGCATTTACATCATCGCCAAAAATTGCATGATATTGAAAGTTTTCTGCTTAATTTGCACGACTTAATATAATTACCGTACGATAAAGAAAAGATTACAAAATACCTAAAAGTCAACTACAGAATTATCTAAATTCTTAACAGAATTTATTTACATTATATCAATATATGTATAACAATCGTGTGAACACACATACCTATGCGTATTGACGTACGTAGGTATGTGACATCAGTAATGACAATCCAACTTTATAATTTGTGTAATTTGAAACTTCAAAAACTATATAAAACAAATGTACAAAACTTGTATCTATATCTATAATACATCGTTCTATAATCTATAATATCGTATAATGGAGCGTTGAATCTTCCTAATTCTACTTATTCTTTAAAATATGCATAATCGAGTGTGAAAAGGTATTATTTTAGCGCTATACGTCATTATTATCGAAAATAAAGAAGGTAATTTCAAGACATGTCACCCGTTAGATATGCCTACAGATATACTGATACGACAAAGAATTGATACGTTCCTTTCGTAAACGTCTCTCTTTTTTTCTTTCTCTTTCTCCTTTTCGAGCAAGAGTACCGATAGACCGACAATGGAGCACATCTGTAGGTACCACGAAACAATGGCTACCGAGATTGTGGAACCTATTGCGGATAGTATTCCATAATATACCCTGTTGTTTCCGCTCCCTCGGATAGAGCTACCAGTATGCTCGATGAAAATATATGGCCCTCTTTCCAAGGTCTATCTAAACTGACACTATCTACGCTTGTTATTTCTTCGCAAATTTTCCTTACACTCTCATTTTTAATTTCCGGTTCCTATCGACATTGATACTAAGCATTACGTTCCAGTTGAAATTACAATTACAATCACGACATTGTACCTACAACAATATATGATATATTATATAATATTTATGTTATATAATTATTAATATTTCTTTATGTGAAAACAATTGTATCATACTTTATGATATTATTACAGAAACGCAATAAAGATATAAACTCGTTAAAAAGTTTGTTATGCGGTTTTAACAAAATTTACTAGGAGTATATTATAATTTAAAATTGTTTAATATGCTTTCTCGCGTTAAATAAGGCTTTCTCTGAGGTGATATTCAATTCGCTCCTAAAATATTATTGTCAATATTTAAGATCCTCAACGTTATCGTAAGAGACCCTCCACACTCTAAACGACCAATATACGTATATTATCAATAAAATATGTAATTGTCAATGGCCTTAAATATTGAGAATGATATTAACAATAGTATTGATCGTCTGAACACTCCTTAACAATTTTAAAGTAGATATATAGTGTAAAGTATATACATATCTATAGCACACATTACATTTTTCACATACACGTTGAATCAGAATTAGTTTTCTTTTTTTCTATTATTCTCTATTAATTTTTCAAGCATTTAAGTATCCCAAATTCTCTCGTCTTCAGCCACTATGGCTTTGTAATAATGCATTTTTTAAATACTTTTGTTAACAGTGTGTGTTCGAGAAACCACTTTTTGCACGTCCTGTTGTCTTAACTTCGCTATTGACTTTAAACATTTATACCAGTCCAACGATGTATGAGATGTACTTCCAATCTTTCAATAATCGACAGTTACCCGTTTCATGAACAATTCCCGTTATAGGCACGGAGTTTTATTCAAAATAATTAATTTAGCTTTCATGGACCACTACTAGCTCATATAATCAACGAAGTTGCATATTCTAAAGTCTGATTATGCGAAATGTTAATAATCACTTACTTATTACTAGTGGAGTATTATTCGTATTCGAGAATAGTTATAATTTGACGTATTCTATACATACAGTGACGAGCAAAAGTGCAAACACACTCCGCTGATTTTATATAAAAGGCGATAATACGACTAATTTTTCAAGTGATCGGTAAAGATTAGGTAACAGTAACTACAAGCTGCATCTGATTAACGAAATGTAATAGTTCATTGCAATTGGGGGAGGTGTTGCAAGAATTTGATAGCTCTGAGATGGAAGGACAAGCGCGTCGTGTATAGGATATCAACGAAATACGAAAGTGTAGAGATGGTTGAGCAATCAGACAAAGAATTACAGAAAGTAATGAAGCCTAAATGTATCCTGGAATATAACAAGGGTATGGATGCAGTTGATCATCAAGATCAGATGTCATTCTGTTTCCCAATCAGAGAAAAGTCATGAGAAAAGTCATCAAAGGATACCGAAAACTTTTCTTTTACATGTCAGATATGGCTCTGTTCAATACCTATATTATGCATAAAACAATACACAGTCGAAAAAAGGAGACTTACGTTGATTACCGAATAAATATAGCAGAGGCAATTTTGCAAAATGTCGAATTACAAGACTACAAAACGCGTGGGAAATATACATCAATTGAACCTCTTCGACTCCAAGCACAATATTGGGCTTATTTCCCAAAAAATATCGATCCGACGCCTAGAAAGAAGCATCCAACAAGGAGGTGTAAAGTTGTTATAAACATAAAATACGAAGCGAAACGAAGTGAGAATGCGCGAAATGTAAAGTAGCTTTACATCTGCCAGAGTGTTCTAGGAAGCATCATACCATGGAGGTCTTTTTTAGAGTTGTAAGTATTTTCTTATTAGATATTGATTCAAGGTGAACATTTCTTATAATTGAATTTTTTGTTTATAGTATGCTATTTATTTTTAGGCGTAGTATTATTACATTCCTTAGGGCAAAATCACATTTGAAAACGCTTGAATTTCTATTGAAGTATTGTTTATTCATAAAATATAATTTTGAAACTGTCATCTATTACAAAATATAATATATTTATAATATCTATAAAAGAAAGGAGGATTAGAGTTTACTTCCACAACAGCTGTATCGCGTAAAACTGACTATATCAGGTATTTACATTTCGGCTCGTATTGTGACTGTTCTCGAGCATCAATCTGGTTTGTTTACCACGCTTTGACGCCTACCGCTTGGGCCCGAGTTTCGTCGAGCTAAATGGCACGAGAAAGGGTTAAACTTTAAATTGACCGCTAACGTAAGGAACGTAGAAATTATAAGAATGTTTACTTAGTGCGATCGTACGCATAAACTTATACTTATAGTATGTTCGGTTTTAAACAGCAAGGGGATAACTGTGATCTCCTTGAATCGGAAGGGCTAAAGGAGGCGCTTTGGATTTCTGATTTTTAGTCATTGAAGATGGCACAGTGGTTCGTCTCTACTTATTAGAGAGCAAGTCACCATGTTGATCATCCAACATAATAATAAAAATTCATTGGGTAACGACTATCTAAATTGAGCGTCATCTTTCAACAGTCAGCACCGAAATTACTACAAAACGGTTTGACATACCTTCATTTGTTTTTTATAAACTTTATCAGAAGCCTATACCCAAACAAATCATCATGGAACCTGAAACACTATACAGTGCGGCAACGTGTGCAAATTGCTAAAATTTAGTATAAAAGTTTATTATTATCTATTTAACGAACCAACTTTGTATAACATAACACCGTTAGACCTTTTTCATAGGAACTTTTCCAAAATAGAGTCTACATCGATAGTCCAGACACGATTGACGAGCTGAAAAACAATATTATAGTTGCCATTGATGAAATCCAATCCCAGTTATATGAGAATTTAGTGGAAGATTGAGTCAAATGCGTTGAGCTTCTGAAAAAAACTGAGAGAGATCTTAAATGATAGATATTGTCCATATTTCATATATATCCACTCCATATTTCAGAAATATAATAGATACAAAAATTTATTGATGAATAGGTATAGTTTTTACAAAAAGTATACATATTTAAATTATTGCGATAGCATCCAATTACAGGAGAAGAATGTGCATTAGTGAAGGGAATACGTATATATGTATTAAGCAAAGATAGTGAAATGTATATATGTATACACATAATATATAAAATTTGTTTTAAAAAGATTAATTCTTTATACATTATTTAGTGTTATTAATCCTTATAACAAATATTTTTTTATTATATTATCTACAAACCAGTCTTCCGTAAATTGCAAATGGTTCCCATGTACATTAAGAAAATGAATTCTCCCAGAATCGTGTAATATTTTCAAACCTAAACGATCCTGAAATGTAAAAATTTATTTTCTGATTGAAATTATTCGTTGCAGTTGTATTTTTTGAAATGCAATTGTAATTTCAATTAATTTTGCCAAGTATTCGTTATAATTGAACCTATAACGTTTATTTTTAATCATTATAACTAAACAAAGCTGCTTGTAACCAAACAAAAGCTAAAAAGCGACGTTTGTGTTTTCAAACATTATTACATCATAATCCTGTAATGATACCTATATAAAATTCTATACCTCACGATATAAATCAGATTGTTCCAATGTTTGAATTAACGATCCCTGTCCTGGTTTGTAAAATCCAAACATTTCCGTTTCTGTAGGCTTGACAATGGTATCATTAGTAAACTTAACTAGTACCATGGTACGCAATCTCTGAAGATTCTCTTTGTACGTCTGGAAAGAAATTTCAATATTATTTAAAGATAAAGTAAGAACGTAATTGGCAACAATATGTAAGGCGCAGTACAATGTACCTAGACGACGCGACGCAAAATAATATAAGTAAATTCGGCTTCACTTGCTAGTTGATTAAACTACTCGTTGTGTCTAAAGCAGCCTTACGGACCTTAAGGGTATTCGCACACCCTTAGCTCTACTTTACTTCTTAGCGAAGGAATTCACAATTCTAAAGAGACGATCTACACGCACTCTCTTTTCTCTCTCCTTGTTTCTTTGAGTTTTCGCCGTACTTTAGTATTCATTTTGGGAAACAGAGAATTTCGATACGCCAACTTCTAACAGAAAATTAAACTACTAAAGATAGATCGAGTAAATGCTCACCTATCCATATAATCATAAATGTTTAAATTTTAAATGGGCGCGTAGTGAAAAGCTAGTGTTTCTAAATTTGTCTCAACGCTTTTAAATTGATCGGTATAATAAGATTCATATAATTATTTAAGTAGCTGTAAAAATTTACACAATGGTATTTCCTTATAGAAAAAGTAGAAGTAACATATATTCCCCTGTGTATAGTTTTATGTAAAAATGAAACTGTCCGTTTTTACTACTTTCCTTCGGAAAATAAAAATTTATAATGAAACTAAAAAAAAAAATTAAATCAATCGGAAATTATTGACCGTTTCAGTGCTTAGATCAAAGTTCTAAAAACGGGCAAGAGTATATTATCATCATCTATGAAAATATGCTCATTACACTTTACAAAAGAAGATTTTATCCCATGAAATAAGTAGATACTTTTTTTTTTATATCTACATTACATTTACCACTGGCTCTGTTAAGCCAGAAAAATAACCAGTAAAGATGTAGAAAAATAAATATGTAACCATAAATGAAGCTGGACAATTGATGATTTTTAAAAAGACGTGTCGGAAATTTATCTAAATTTTCTCTTCTAGATAGTCGTAAGCTCCATTTAATTAAAGAAAAGAGCGATTTCATCAATCTTTCAATTCCAAGCTCCGCAATTAATACATTAAGTATAAGGCCTATTATTTACATTAACAGCTGTTCAAGCTGTTCTTTCCGGAAGAAAAACTACTGAACAGAATAGCTCTCAAAGAACATTTTTTCAATTAAAACAAATCCTGAAATTGTGAACCGCTACTGAGTATGTATTTAGAATGTAAATAAATCAGATGATTTAAATAAATGAACAAAGACACCGAAGGACGTATTTCAGTATTTTGCCATCTTACCACCAAAGGACTGAAATCTATGCCATGCCTCCATTAGAATAAGTTCATGGGCCTACATATTATGTATAAAAGTTAAGCGCAAATCTGCGAAACCCAAACTCGTGTCAGTAAGAGGAAAACGTGATACTGCGCACACAATAATGGACGATCGCCGATTGGTCATTGAATTTCGTTATCATATTGTTAGAAACATAAATGAAAGCTTGTTACCGGTACAGTCTTATAAGACCGTGCTTGCTACGTTTGTATAATATTTAATGCAAAAATGCGTACTGAAAAAGGAAAGCTGTAACATTAAAAAAAAAGCATGATGAAGAATAATTGTACATATAATATTTCTTTTACTGTGTTAATTCCAAACTTCCTTCATTTTTACATATATCCTTTTTGACATCACAGAATCTTCTACTGTCAATAATTATTGATTTCTTATCACAAATAAAAGCAATCGAAAAAAATATATCGTATTTACCATTTATTTATTGATATACATATATTGTCTTGTATATTGATGTACATATATAGTTACTAAATTGCAATTCATTCTTCCTATCTTTCTTTATGTAAAATAGTAATTTTAATATTAAGCATGTTATGATGTATTCTAAGGATTCAATTTATGTTATTTTATAAAAATGATATTTACCAGTCCATTTGAAATAAAGTGCTTTTATTTTAATTCTTTCGTCCATGACCATGAAACGAGTACCATTCACTCGAAAAATTTGGCGTAGTAGAAAAAATTGGCGTCCATGTCCGCCTTACATAGCTCCGAAAATAGAAATAATTGACCTTTCGAAATTTTTTAAATTTTCCATACTTTTCTAAGTACAATGCAAATGCAATAACTGGAATAGAAAAAATTCTTGAGCCTCAGTCCGATGGTAGGTGTTAAACATTTCTATTTTATCTATTCCATTCAAAGTTCCAATTGCGTTTCAGTATTATAATTATCATGTAGATCGGAAAATTATGTTCTGAATTGAAATTTGAAACAGAATAAAATATTCTATTAGTAACCTTTTCCTAAATTAGTATAAAAGTGAGAGAAACATTAGCGTGTACAGATACATAAAGTCACATATGTATATGTATGTAAGTACGTATAGTCAAATGCAATTTGAACTTCGGGGGAAATGGATAAAAAAAATGTTTAGCACCTGACTTGAGACCCAAGTTTGTTTTCTATTGTAGTTATTTCACTTATATGTATTTAGAAAAAAATATCAAAGGTTAAAATAATTACAAAAAACTGTCATTTATATCCATTTTCGGGATCAAATTTTCCGAGCAAATGGCACTTATTTTAGTTATTAGGAGATAGAGTAGAAGCTACTAACAAGTAGAATAAACTTATTAGATAACTGTTATTTTTAATACGATAAAGTGTTATGTAGACATATAGGTATCTCACCTCATTAATATAACGCTCGTTATTGATGTCGGCCATAAACATGCTTTTCTTTTTATATTCTTCTTCTTGGTATGGATCATGCCAATATGTTGCTTGAATAAATTTTCCTTGAACTGCTCTATAATGAAATAAAATAATTTTGTAACATGAGTAACGAACTGAAATGAAAGTATTTATAAAAGAATATATACTTTATATTTTAGATGTACTATGTAATAATTATACACATGTAGGTATAAGTTATTGCTATTATATAAAAGTGTAAATTAATATAAATGTTAAAGGAACAATATTACAATCCCTTTCAAAAGGTACAAGTATAGTGACTACAAAAGGTATTTTATACGTTGCACATTACTTATACTTATTATTACTAATTAATGAGGTCTGATTATATCTAATAAATTTTGTATCATTTAGTAATACAAAAAATTGATGCTATACAAATGAAATGTAAAACTTTATTAAAAAAAAAAAACGCTTTATTGGTAAAAGAGGTACGTATAAATACGGTAATTATTTAGAGAGCTACAGCTATCTTGGATTTCAATGATTTTTTGATATGTTATCAGGAACATGATTCTGAACAACTTTCATCTATATGTGTAACAGCCGTTCAGTCTTATTTTACGAAATATTTACAAAAATCTGCCAGTACCACTATAATGAATTCTGCCTATAATTGTACGTTCCTGATAGCGTATAGGAACGTAAAAGGAATCTTTCGTCGATCACTGATGACCTGCATAGCGTTGAACGTGTTAATAACTCAATACTCATAGCAGTTTTTTCAGTCTTTATATTTTTAGTGCGTTGATTGCGTAGAAATAATTACTACTAAATATCAACTCGGGATGGCTCCATTAAACAACAAACACATGACAAACCAAAATGACTGCAAAATGGTACGCTAAGGCCCACGATCCATGAAGCGTCGCATTGATGTTAACAGTACGTTTCCACGCAGTGGTCATTATAAAGTAATGTGCAGCTCTCCATGAAACAGCTGCGAACTGTTTTTGTCGTGATGATTGAAGTTAACATTGTCAGCAGTTAATACAGAAGCATAGATACGTTGCGGCAATAAACGATGCACTTATGCTTTTATGAAGCGACGCTTCCTGGACAGTGAACCTGACAGGTGCAGAAAACAAAAATTAAATATGAAACTTCTAAAATCAACGAGTTATGCATCAAAATGCTGAAATTGTTAATTTGCAACCTAATATTTGTTATGATTGTGCACGACTTTATGGGTTACCTATTTAAATTAACATTATATAGGTATGTAAGACATTGTAAGAAAACAAAAGTAAAAATTAAAAATCAATACTGCAAGTAGGCTCCATATTTGATCATGCGAGTTATATAGTTGCAAATCCTAGGTTTCAATGTTCCACAATTTGGCAATCCAAAAACGCCTTGATGTTGACCACCCAAGGAGATGAAATTCTTAACTGGGGGATTAGGGCATCTTTGAATTACAGCTCTTCTGTAATATATAAAACATTAAATGATTATTCCAATATCATCTTTATACATAACACATCTGTTATAAAATTGAATTTACTTTAGAAATACAAATATTTATTTCAAGTTTTGTTAACCTGTTAAAAAATTTATTGAACTTGTTTTGTTTTAAGTCATATTATCATTAGCCCAAATACCACTTATTGAGTGATTACGATAAATACAACCTTCAAATTATTTATGGATGTATTCATATAAAGGAATTAAGACTGTAATACTGACTAGGGTTAGTGTAGGTATACATATACTCATATATACATATGTACGTATATATGTACTTATATATGTAAATCTGCTCGTGCATATATGCTTGTGTATGTACAATGTGCAGGGTATACTGAAAGTAAGTGTCATGACCGCCATAGCGTGAGTCTTCGTCTTGGAGTCTACCTCCTATATCTTAAAATTCAGCATGGAATTTTTTTATTGCATCGCATAGTACTTGTAACGAAGAGCAACTTTGCAAAAAGAACTATAAATCGCAATTCAACCGTTCCCTTGAAAAATAATGTTAATGTTCCATTGTCCCTTTGCACTGACATTATTTATATTATGTTTATATTTCGCAGTCAGATAGAAAGTAAATAACATAATATGTATTATATTAGTGCGTCATAATTGATTTTCTCGAAAGCGAAACCTTGTATTAAAAATTGTCATTCTACATTTTTGATACTTTTACACGATCACAATTACAGACTCTCGGCTTGTTGTACAATTTTCAATACACCCTGTATATTATTTACTAGATATCTATCTGTGAAATACAATAATAAACTCCCTTTACAGATAGATCGCACCTTCCATCAAATACCTAATTTTAATAAATAATAATTTTTAATTTTCTCATAAATAATACTTACAAAAATTGAGCACCTTGAGAAAATCCAATGGCATTATAACCGTTTTTAAAACGTTCATTTTTCAACAATTGTTGACAAACTTCCTGTATTTGTTCATTAATATTTCCAAAGTAACTATTTTCGACATCCTAAAATATTATAATAAAGTGTCAATAAACATTTAGCTTGCTGCTTAAAAAGACATCGGTTATTGGAACATCACTGACTAGTAACTATTAATGAGCAAAATTGAGATAGGTAAACATACAGTAACTCGCATTAATATTCGAACACTTATAGAATTTGCAAACATTATGTAACAGATTTATCTCATCCTTTCTTAGTTGGAAAAAGTATGTACATTAAATAAATAAAATATATGTTTCTACCAACTACAATAGACTATAAATCCTTTCAAACATGAGTTAAATGGTGTCGAGGAGGACACAATTTGATATTACTGCAACTTTTTAACCATCTAGTTTAAATTATTTAAAATTCAAAAAATATGTATCTATTTATGTACAATAAACTTAATATGCTATTATTACATAAGTAATTAAAAATTACAAAAATACCCACCTCTATTTCATTATTTCCCAATCGAATGGAATACACATAAATGTCAGGTATTCTATTCTCTATCAATTTTTTTATTTTTCCCAAACTAAATGAAAAGCAGCAACTGTCTCCTGAAATTATGTTATCTTTTAACCATAATATCTAGCATCTATTGTATAAAAACACGTGTTATTAGATTTATTATATGAAAAATTAAAAAATAATGCTATTATAAAAAATGTTTCAATTACTGTATGCTATCATCATTTTGAAATAAAATAAAAGTAACATAAAAAGTTAATAGTAACATTCATCTAATTTATGGTAGTTTAAGAGAAGTGATTTAGAATGTGAGACAGATAAAAAAACTAGTACTTATATTTTCGGATTCTATACGTCACAAACTACAAGATTGCAGAAAACAAGACAATAATTTTTGGTTTTTAAAATAAAATTATGTCAGTCAGTTTCCAGCAATCGGTTGTAGGTAGTTGTATCGACCTGTCGACTTCGAAATTTTATATCTCGATAGTGAATGGTGCGAACGACACAGGTTCTTAATATATAGATAATAAGTCCTATTTTGAAAACGTCTCAAAGTCAGTTATAAAAATGTGTAATAAAAGATGCAAGTTCCCGTTTGAAAATTTGAATATGATCTTCGCAGGACGTTTCAAGGTCATGGTAAAATCAAATATACAGGAATATAGCATGTCTCTCGCGATATCATACACTTTCTGTCTAAAGTATCTTTTCGTGCCATTCATATTTTTCGAGATATTTGAGTGTTCTCAGATAAATCGATCTCTACAGTAGAACTCCATTTATCCGCTGACATCCATCATAATACCCGATTTATCGAATACATATCTTCCTGTTATCTGAATTCAGGCCACATAACGCACTGCTTCTATGAATAATGATTTTTGCCTTATTATGGTATTTGCCTATTTACAAAATTCAGCTTAGCGAAATTCAAACTTAGCTTAACAAATGTCATATATGGAAATTAACTCCGAT
>JACXIL010000017.1:1156651-1252008 GCA_014737365.1 Bombus soroeensis | reverse complement strand
TACGATAATATTCTTAAACTTTATATTTTCTAAATCAATAGTTCGTTATCTTTGAAATCCCTAAATATATACTTTTCACGATAAATTTTTGTTCTTTGCAGTTCTATATACCTCTTATAGTGGCAGTTCCTATTTCTTTAGTTCCTATTTAAAACATGTTTAAAACTGACATTACATCTTAGTAAATTTTATCACTTATTAAAGCAATTTAATAAACAAATTTTGTAACTCCCAACGAAACTTATTAATAGAACCTATATATTAATAGTTTTTTGAAGAATAATATTTGTAAACAAATGATAAAGTATAAAATATCGAATAGTACATTATAAGATCTTTGTTTTCGGTTAATAATCCTTAATGAGACCTATATGGTCAAATAGTCGTGCAAATGCCATCTTATTTTCATCGGGTTAGAGTGAGTTAGTAAGTTCTGATTAACTGGTTTATTTTCCCCTTCTGACATACAGTGTCAGTGAGTCAGTGAGTATGTGAGGTATATAAGCCAATTTTATTTAAATATTAATAATTGCAATACATATTAAAATTGATAAAAAAGATTTTGTTATAAAAAATTATTTATAATACACCCTACTCTTCTTATGCGATAGATTTTAAGAGTTGTATAATTTATTAAAAAATGAATTGCCAGTGTTGAGATAATTGGCTTAACATTTTATAATAAAATTTTTAATATCCATTATAAAACTGAGATCAATATCTACTTTCAGGGTGGTATGTTATATATTATTGCAAAATTTGTTAATCTTAATCTTCTAATTATTTCTATTTCTAAGTAGTAATGCTTTATTTATTTATAAATCTCAACAAAAGATAATATTATTACAAAACTTACTGAATTCATTGCGTAGTTGTAAAAATAAATACAAAATAAAAACAACAACAATTTCCCTACTTATATATTTTAATTTTTAACCATTCATAATAGTAAACAAACTAAATTGAAATTTAAATTTCTTGAAATTTTGCGCATTTATACTCAAACCAATGGCTAATGCGACCCCAAAGTACCATGTGACCGTGTTCCCCGTTTTCCGGAAATAGTTTCGCACCCTCCGTCTAAAATAGAAGTTTATACTGGGTCCCTATATCCCTATGTTCGTGGCTAAAACATTATTACTCTTGAGCAAATTATAAAATTAAATACCTATATATGAAAACCTATATCCTAAATATCCTATATCAGATCCTATATGTATATGAAAATATGAAATTATATTTCTACATATTTTGAGATTTAAATGTACAAACGAAATCCTGCAATAATTTTATTATTCAGTATGATTAAAAATAATTATAATAGCAATATTTGTGAAATAGTATATTATAATTTTTATTTTTGTGCAAAGATACATATGTAATGTACGAAGTCATTTATGTGGTAAATGAATATAATTTCCGTAATCTAATGGAATCATAATGAATTCAATGTTCTTATATTACCGTAGTCTATCGTTGTTTATTATGTCATTATTATCATATACGTAGCAGTGGCAGTAGCTGGTAGTAGCTATGTAGAAATTTACATGAACATCTCAGCTCCAGTCTCCAGTACAGCAGAATAATTCTACACTGTACCTCGCTTTATAAGTGACATATATTTCAATGTTTTGATACATCATAGATATCACTAGTGTTAAGGTACTATTTATTTCTAGCTTATAATCATAAACAAGATCTATATTTTTAGTAAATTATTTATGATATAAAATTTAATCCTTAAAAGTTGTTGCGCAATTGAAATGTCATTTACGTGTTACAGATAAGATATAACTATGGACCAATTATGCGAAGAGCAGCATCTTGACATAACAATTGATGAAAATGAAATTGTCGATGGTGCTAAAGAAATAATTAAGAAAATCAGGCCAACATGGCCTTTGGATAAATTGCATTTTAAGGTAAAACATTTTATAAAATATATTGCAATTTATATAGTATTCTTTTACATAAACATATATGTGCACATATATATATATATTTTTTATAAAGGTTTGATATTATGTACTCATTTTTTCGATTTATTATAGCTTCAAAAGTATGTTTGCTGTAAATTTTTTAATGAAATACAAGTTGTATCTAAATATTTACAGTAAGTACTAATATTTGTTATAACTATATTTTCAAATTTTCAATGCAATAAAAATTTAGAATTATTAAAATTGATGCTATAATAATACATAATAGTGTATAATAATGTAGTAGTGTAATAATGTAAAAAGGATATAAAATTTAAGATCGTTTTATTCATATCTTGTGATGATGACCTTATCTATTGTTAAGTGTGTTTTTCTTGGACTTGTTATATAAGAACAAAGATGTATCATAGTATTATCAAATATTTTCATTCTCCTGCATCTTGATAATCAAATCTATTCATATATCTATGATTTTTCTTCACTATTAAGTCAACATTCCATTATATTCATCGTTAGTTATTAAGAATTATATTAATTCTAATGAATTTAAATTTGATAAATATTAATTAACTGATATATATTTTATTACAGGAAGATAAATAGAAATATGTATTTTAATATTACGATTAATTCTAATTAAATTTTATTTTCAGATATTTACAGATGGAATCACGAATAAACTTATAGGAGTATGGTATTCTGAGCATTACAATGAGATGGTATTAGTTAGAGTTTATGGACATAAGACGGATCTGCTCATCGATCGAAAAGATGAAACAAGAAATATTCGAGTAAGTACAGTATTAGAAAAGATAAAAGTAAAAATGCATATGTATGATCAAGAATAAATTGATTATTTAAACAGGTATTAAACAAAGCAGGTTTTACACATTCCATTTATGCTACATTCAATAATGGTTTAGCTTACCAGTTCATTGAAGGTAATATACTTACAATAGAAACAGTCAGAAACTCTGACATATATGTATTAGTTGCTAAGAGAATGGCTCAAATGCATAGACTTAAACCTGACGATACTGAGATGCCCAAAAATGCTTGTATTTGGAAGAAGTTAGAAAAATTTATGGAAATTATGCCAAAAGAATTTTTAGATGTTACCAAACAAACAAGGTAACATACTGGATTATAAATTCAAATATAATTATATTTATTTGTAGTATTTGCATTGTAATTATTATTTATTATCACTCTAGGTTTGAGAAGCTCATAAAGCCATTTGGTGTGTTAAAACAGGAATATGAAGCACTGAAAAAGGAACTGATAAATTTGAATAATGAAGTAGTATTTGCTCATAATGATTTACTTCTAGGGAATGTACTTTATAATGAAAAGGAAATGTCAGTAACGTTTATTGACTTTGAATATACAGGATATAACTATCAAGCTTATGACATAGCTAATCATTTTGCTGAATTTGCTGGTAATTTAAGTATATGTTCAAATATAATACTACAAATGATATTTTTTACAATATAATTTGTATAATTAAGATATATCTTCATTTATAAAGTACAAAATAGATATATGTATAATGTAAGTAAAATTTATTAACTTATAATTATATACAACTTAATTTTAGGTATTGATAATCCTGATTATTCATTATATCCTGAAGAACAACTGCAGAAAGCGTGGTTAAATATATATCTTCAGGAATATAACAATGTAAAATGTGTACCTGAAAATGAAATTAATTTACTGTATTTACAAGTAAATAAATTTGTTCTTTTATCACACTTTTTTTGGGGTTGTTGGGGACTCATACAAAGTGAACATTCAACAATTGACTTTGACTTTTTAGAGTAAGTATATGTGAAATATATAGCTCCAAATCAGTTCCATCATTTTTATTGAAATCCGCAATGTAATAAACATTCTGTTTTAAAATCATCTTTTTATCATGCTACTTTTAAAAAAATTATTTTTACCTACATAATGCTTTATAGGTATGCTGCAATACGATTTAATGAGTATTTCAAATGGAAAGAAGAATATCTTAAGACAAAATTATAAAACTAAAACTAATTTGTTATATTTTTATTGTTATACTGTTATGAAACTAGCATTCCAACATTTTGTTTGTAAATAACATTCCTGTAGATACATTCCCTTTTAATTTGTTACATAACAAAGTTTTAACAAAGAAAATTTTATGATTATAGCTATATATACAGTGCTACTGTAAATTTATACAATTGACAGTATTATATAGAGTAAAAGGAGTAAAAAATATATATATATACATATATACATATTTGTAAAGTAATATATGTAAAAATATTATATGCAAAATATAACAGTTGTTTAAAATAAAACATGTTATTCCTTATAATTCATTTATAAGTATTTTTGCATAGTGATTAATATCCTTATTTACATCTTTGTTGTTAACGAGTTGTTAGTTCACACTGTGTTTTGTTTTATTATCCTTTTTATACTTGAAAATAAAGTTGGAAATAGAATGTTTTGAAAATAAAACTCGAAACTGCTTCAGCTCCCGAATACATTTACATTAGTTACTCGTTTCAATCAAAACATATCTTGTTAGTATTTTATAATATCATTGAATAAATAAATATCTATTTCATTAGTGCTATTCTCGATTATAAAAAGAAATAGAAATTATTTAATTGAAAAATAAAATTTATATATCGTGTAAGTAATTTCAAATAACCTTGTACCTGTACCTGTGTATATACATATATGTATAAGCATTATACTCTTATACTGTCAAGATCCTATGTCATATGGTAAAGTCAGTCAATTGACTAGCAAGTGTGTTTTTGTCTGGGAGTCTGGGGTGATCACGTACGCATCTGCACATACCTATAAATCAGTGTTTATTTTTAGTAGAGGTTCCGAACATTTTCAAAAATACTTGTAAATACGTGTGTTATACTTAAGAAATGTAGAGATAACTACTTAATCCGAGTGTGGAGAATCCTTTAGTACCAGTTATACAAAAATTCGGGATATTAATATCCAAAACTATCTCTTTATATGGTGAAAACGAACTCTCAAACATAAATACATGTGCATGTATTCGACAGAGCCATGAGCTTCGGTAATTCGTTTACTTGGCTTTGAGTGTGTGAATCTGTCACAGTACATAAATCAACTCTCCGATCAAATCAGATAATAAACTAATCCGTCGCATCCAAAATATAGATAATGTGCTTAAGTTACCTTTCTCGAAAGTAAATAGTTTTTCAACAAGGTCTTTAACTAAACAAAAACAGCATATTTGAAATTTAATAATAGCGCGAAACTTGTGATATTATAACAATATACTCCTTAAGTTAAACTATCGTTTTATATTTTCTATTGTTTCGTTGTAATTATTTATGAAAATCTCGATTAGTTTTAATTGTAAAAGTCGAAAGTGGTTAAGGGAAAATCTTGGAAATTTATTTCGAACATTACGAGAAGTACTATCGAGTGAACTGTATACGTGTATATGAGTCCCGGCATAGTGAAACTGTGTGCTGGTTTTTAAAGTTTCTTTTAGAAAACATTGTATACTGATTGTGTAAGATGCATATAGCATGCAAATGTTTAAATGTGTCCATAAAGTCCAGGGGCACTGAACTGCAGAAGGTCAACATCAATGATATTGAATTGACACCCGAAGAGCAGAACGACGGTTTCTTTCAGCAGGTAAAAATTTTTCTAACAATTATTATACATTTTTACAAAACACTCAATTTCAAGACGAATTCATATTCTAATAACGATTATTATTGAATGTTTTGGACTCAGAAACTTTCCTATATAAACTAAATAATAAATTTTAAGAAAAAATTTGCAGTACCTTAGGCTAGTAAATAGCTGATAAAATTATACAATAAGTCATAATATTTACATATCTGTTGATTCAACAATATAATTATAGTACATTATAATAATATAAATCTTCTATTAAAAATATTTATCTGCTTCCAATAGAACCTTGCATCAATACCAGAACTTGAAGGTATTACTAAGGAACAACCAGGTTTGGTAGAGATAAGAAATGTAGGATCATGGGTTATTCACCGTTGTTATAATTGTTCAATATATACTCATGCTGTGCATAGAGATTATGGTGCTGCTTTAGTTCTTATTAATACTGATATTGTTGTGAGTATTACATTATTTATAATTGTTAGAGAATATAAACAAATATCATATGTTCTTTTGTTATTCGAGTATATGAATTCTTTGTATTTCTTTTTGTTACAGACTTCACCTGAAGAAATAAACAAATTAAGGTCTAATCCAGATTATAGTCCAGTGTTTAGAATAGTAATCGCTCATAATACTTTGGATGAACTGGATTATTTTCAACAACCTACCAAATTTTCTGGTAAATTGATATATTAATTAATTAAATATAATTTAAATAAATGCCTAAGAGAACAATAAATAACAATATATTTTATAAATATTTTTCATATATTTTAATTCATCTGTCCAGTGTCACAGTTACCTAATAATGTACAAGTGGCTTTGGGTGGTCTCCAGCAGCAGCTTGAAGAAGCTGTTCAAAGACAGTCTACAGAAATAGAAAATAAAATTCGTGCTTTTACATCTGAACAATATCAATTGTTAGAGCAGTTTCGTGAAAGAGCTCATAATGAACATAGATTATTGAGAAGGTTTCATTTAATAATATAATCATATTTTTACTTTAGAGTTATATTTTTAGGTTTCATACATATTTTTTTTAAAATACATATACGTTTCAGGCTAATTTGTAAAGGAGAAGAAATAAATAGATTAACAAATAACATAGAAACTCCTCCTACAACTCCAGACAGTTTTACAGCCAGTTTAACTACCTCTACAACAAATACAGTAAACACATCACAAGTAGTATCAAATGAGACGAAGATTATTGCAAATTCTAATGTTAAATATGAAACTGGTGCTAAACATTCTCCTAATCTCCTTGTTGTATGTTTTTTTTGTGACTTCTTTTAATGTATATCCATGAACAATTGTAGTTATAAAATTTATTAATTGTTTAACACTTTTTTAGAATGGTAGCATAGATAAGAAAGATCGAATATACATATACACTAAAGAACCAACTAGTTTTGACACAGAAGCTTTATTTCCTTTGGAAGGGATGGAAGACACTCTTAATACTGATCAAGTTCAATCTTCAGAGGAAGGATCTGATACAGATGGTTAGTTCAACTCCCAATTTATGTAAATCTTAATTTTGATGTAAAAGATTTAAATAATGTTATTTATATTATACTTAGATTCAGGTCAAGATGAAGGTATTCACATGCCAAGGGGACAAAGAGGCGGACATCCTACATTAGCCAAATCGTTACCAGTTAGTGTTCCATCTTTTCCATCATTTGTCCGTAAAACAGTTCAAGATGAAGATGATGATCAGGTATAAATACGTATAATATGTATAATATACAGCTATTCATATTGACAACAAAGCTAGTTTTATAATATTTATTGATGCGTTTGCATATGTATAAGTATCTTATAAAACAATATCTTTTTACTTAAAACAATAAAATGTTATTGCAGCTCTCAAGAGATCCACATGATCCACATAACATTCGAGCTTCGATTAAAGCTTTAGCAAAAAGCGTTCATGGTGATACAGTATTTGGAGACTTGCCACGTCCTCGTTTCTCTACTCAAATCTGACTTTGCAATATTTTCAAAGAAAGAGAATGAATTCACGTTAAAACTTCAATATAAATATAAAGTACCTATTATTCATAACTGTCTTTCAATGAATGCTACAGGAGTTTGATGTAAGCAAAGGCAGAATAAACATAGAGATGTACGAAATTATTGATATTTCGCGTATATTTTGAATATATTTTAAGATAAAATATTATTTCAAATCTTAGCTCTGTTAGTATATTGAGTTCATAAAAGAAAAAGATTTTCATACCTGCATATACTTGAGGCTATGTTATATAAATGTGCTATATATTTGTTACTGATCGTATAACGTAGGACGTAAAAAAAGAAAAAAAGATATTTAGATTTCAAGAATCAATCCAACGTGAGATTTACGATGCCATATCTAAAGTAAAATCGTACTAGAAAGGAAAAAGATTGTACTACAAAGAAAGTTTTTTACTTATCAATTAGTGACTAAGCTATTGAAATAATTTTACAATAATAGTTATTATTTTTTACGATGCATCATTATTATTAGATGTAGAATAACTGATTATAAGTTACGCTATATTAACTTCGTATTACTCTTATAAATTGCACAGATGTCATACATAATGTTTTATTACATTAATTCAGCTCTTGATACTTTTTTTTTTTGCATGTAAGAGAATTTTTTGTTAGTTAAATAATATTTTTCTATAGTAACTGTATGTAAATTACTGCGTTTGATTCAACTAAATTTAAATAGTACTCGAAGATGTTCATTCAAAAGTTTAGATTTCCCTCTTTATTTATTATGTTGTAATGCATCTGTTAACATGTATATCTTTTGATGAATTGAATTATTAACAGAAAAATTGTAGCATGAAAATGTACTGCGATTCAAAGAAACATTTTTGTTATAATATATATACATATATTGTTTTTGTAAACACGTATACGAAGACAGTCTTAGAAGAATATATATACATATATGTCTATGTTGATATTAAAAAATTGTATGTGAGACATACGTATAAAAGAATGTTTATAAAAAATTTCGTTTACGTATGTTTTTGTACGAACATATAATGATAAAGATTTCGATAGATATTTTTACTTTACTTTTATATTTTGAATTCACTTAAAATCACTTGTTGTGTTAATTTTTTATAGATTTATATCATTGATTTTTTTAAGGTTTGTAATTTTTGTACCAGTTAACAGTATCATGTGATAAGCAACAAATTACAGATTAGAAACAATTAAATGAATTAGTACAAAAGCCTATGTGACTCTTTTGATATGTAATGCACAGTTATAAAGTTGTATATGAATGTTCTACTGATCAAATTGTAGAATGTGAGAAATGCTCCAAAAAATGTCAAAAATGCTCTTTATCACATATAAAAATTGATTAATGAAAATAAAATGTTGCTGTACGGAAAATATAAAAGTGTATAATTGAATTATTACCAATATTTATATTCCAGGATTATTCACACTACAATTATGGCATATCTCAACTTTTTAATTCTTTATATACAAAAATGTACAAGAAAAGTACGCTGAAGGGTATATCAAATCATTTATAAACTATTTTACCAAAAATAATACAATAAAACGTCCTTTTTTTAAATTTATGAAGGTTAATGTTTTTACGGCTTTCTAATTAAGAACTAGGATGATTTGTGTATATTGTACAATTTTAAATAAACTGGTAGGATTGTAAGTCCTATAAATAATTTTTTATCATCAGATTTTTAGTTATGTAATTTAATTGTGAACATAATACTGTACTATGCGGCGTATATATTTATTCAAATAAGGTTGGATATTAATTAAAAAATTAATTAAACTTGACTTCCAATCAATATTTGTATACACAAATTTTAAATTACATATAAACAAATTAAATGTCATCAATGGGTAATAGAAGTTTTGTTTTTTCCAGCAAGTTCCATTTGTGCAGCAGCTACAGATTTCATACCCTCTTGTACAGCAGTTAAATTTGCTTTCCAGGCTGCGAGTAAATCGCGTAGTTGCATCCACTGTTGTTTGCCAAATGTTCTATGCATGGTACTTGAAATGAGAACTTTACAACCAGCTTGATCCATACGAGCTCTAACAAGTTTCGTTTTCAGTACTGAAACATAAAAAGATGGATATTTTATATTCTCTTATATGCTTCATAAATATAAATAACAGCACATCAATTTAATACACAATATAAATGTTGAATACTTCGATAACTTAATAAAAATTTAATTTCACTAAGCCAGTACTGATTCGTTAATATACCCTGTATACATTGCCCCTATTTTATAAAGAAATATAGAGGTTGATTTTATTTATGCAGGGTAATCATACATTCTTTGTACGAAAAAAATATTTTTATAATTGAACATATATATATTCTAATTACATTGGAAGCCTTAATAATATAAGTAATTGAATAATTTACCATCTATAATAAAACTTTCTACTTCATCTTCATTAATTTGTAATTCTTCCTGAATTGTATCAAATGACATTTCAGGGTTTGTTTCTGCTAGTTGCATAAATGTTAGTAGTCTCATTTTTTTCATGTTCTGCTCATGATTTAATCCTAATAAAAAAATACACGATTTATATTTTCAATAAATTCGTATTTTTTATATCTTTTATCAGTTGCTTACATACCAAGTTGATGTTCTACAAATTCCTTATGATGTTGATAAAAATCTAAGTATGCAGGTAACTTGTCTTGTACAAAGACAAGAAGTAAATCATGAATGAGTTCCCCTTCCAAGAATCTTACAGGTTTTAATGCTAACAATGGGTCAAGCAGGAATGTATTTGGATCTGCCAATGCAGCTAAAATGCAACGTTGTGCATCTTCTCTAGCTGCAGAAGCATTTTCTGCTGTATAAGTACCTAAAAGTTCTACCATAACAGCAGCAGCTTGTTCCCTATTACAGTAATAATAAAGTTTCATGAAATATATTGCATTATTAAATATAATGTATCATGTAATAAAATGTTAGTTACCCCTGTTTGCAACTTAAAAGTACTTCATGAAGTAACCGAAGTAATTTCTGCATTTGTTCATTTGATGGTGGAAGTGATGCAAACTGTTGTTTTAATTGATCTATTCCACCATACACAGCTTTTACTTGATCCACATTGCGAGCAATTTGAACTAAGTGATAATAGACATGATATCTCATTGGAGAGTCATCAGGAAGAGATTGAAATAATAACCACAATCTGAGAAAATATTTTAAGAGTGTTATGTTTTTATATGAAAGAATTAGTAACATTAATAATACTCGTGAAACTTACGCTTTTAGACATACTAAACCAAGTTTATATCCAGGAGCTTTTGTTAATTTCTCACAAAATGCTAATATTAAATTTTCTGCACGTTCAGTGGGAATCTAAACCAAAATACATGAAATTAATTTAAGGATACTAAGTTGTCTAAACATATGTTAACTTATTATAATTTAAAAATATATAATAAAATATTTACCACAATCATAATAGATACAATGTCATTTAAGACTGTTTCTATTTCGCTTTCATTTCCTTCCTTGAAGCAAGCTTCACAAACACCAATAATTTTATGTAAATCATCTTCTATTCCTTTAGGAGATTTTTCTTCACTTATTTCAGCTCCCAAATTCTTAAAATATATTCTTAGCTCTTGCGCCTAAATATAAAACACTAATTTGAAATATATATGATTTATTAACGGCTTTGTTTTAGAATCCGTTCTATTAGAATATATAAAATGAAACAATAATGAGAGGCTATAGAAAACTGAATATAACCTATACTTTTCATTCAAGAGTGGTAATAAGGACGCTATTTGGATTTTACATAAAGTTTTCTTCCACTCTTAGATATTTAATATATCTTCATCATTAATTACCTGATCTTCTAAGGGTAATTCCATAAAAATCGGAGGAACCTGCATCTTGCCGAATATTACCACGTTTTCTCAATCACAATCAAACACAATCTATCAGAAAAGAACTAGTTAGTCAAAACTTGTTGTTTTCCTCATAATGGCCAACTATATAACAGAAAGTCTCTTTGATCCTTTACTTACGTTAGAGACGGAATTTAGTTGTCTCCCGCACGAGTTATGACCACGATCATGGTCTCCCAGTACAAGTGCTGCACCAAGCGGTAAAGTGCTGCAAAAGCTAGGAATTTATTCTGTTTGGTTCCATCAGGTTCCACCCTAGCATATACAAGAATCTATAAACTTTCTATTAGTACTTGACACGAATAAGGTTCTGTACTTTGTCGCCACTCATCGGCAGTCCATGCTATTAATCAATGTCCCCACCTACCGTGTATCCTGTTTAGTATTTGACAAACGTTAATAAGATAAAATATTAAAGTGGAATAACCTGAGATAAACATGGGGAAATTAAACGTGACGATTTTACGATATTTAACGAAAGATGATTTTCGTGTTTTAACAGCGGTAAATATATGTTATCAATTGCCTGTAATTAAGTTAAGCACAATTGAGGGTTAAATTCAAAATTTCGGGATTTTTATCTTTTAATGTACAATATGTATGAAAAGATGAAATAATTGTTTAAAGGGATTCTCTGAATACTTAATTTCGCAAAAGTATATTATATAGTTTTATTTATTAAAAAGGAAGAGATATCGAATCATGTGTCATTATTTGTACAATGTGTGTAGCTTGTGCTAGAAAATTATGTTTTCCTATTGATTGTTATTCTTAAAATGAAATATGGTGCTAAATTTATTAAACGTCAAGTTTAAGTAATGCTATTAAATTTTATTAAACAGCCTTTTCGATATTTGTCATTACAGATTGAAATGGGAATGAAGAATCATGAACTTGTTCCTGCATCGCTGGCTGCGCAAATAGCAAATTTGCGTTATGGTGGTGTACATAAGTTGTTGAAGGAACTATGCAAACACAGGCTTCTCAGTTATGAACGTGGGAAACAATGTTAGTTCATTATGAAGATCATTTAAGTAATATAATATAATATAATATAATATAAATTTTGATAAAAATTTAATTTAAGGGAACCTGAAAAACAGAGATAATATGTGTGTGTATATAAAATATTTGCTTTGCCTTTTTAGATGATGGTTACCGTTTGACAAATGCAGGCTATGACTATTTAGCTCTAAAAGTTTTGGCACAAAGAGGTATTATTGCTTCTTTTGGTAATCAAATTGGAGTAGGAAAAGAATCTAATATCTATATAGTTGCTAATGACGATAGAAATCCAATGTGTCTAAAACTGCATCGATTGGGTAGGACTTGTTTTAGAAATATCAAAAGTAAGAGAGATTATCATCAACATAGAAAATCGGCATCATGGTTATATCTATCAAGAATATCAGCAACAAGAGAATATGCATATATGAAGGCACTTTTCGATAGAGGATTTCCAGTACCTAAACCAATTGATCTCAATAGACATTGCGTTATTATGGAGCTGGTTGAAGGTGGACCTCTGTAAGTAAAATTATTATTATTAGTAAGTTTTATATCATGTTATTTTGGACACAATGTGTATAAGACAGTTTTGTTTTAGATGTGGTGTATACAGACTGGATGATGTTGAATCGTTGTATGACGAACTAATGAATTTGATTGTAAAACTGGGAAATCACGGAGTTATTCATGGAGATTTCAATGAATTTAATATCATGATAACAAATAGCGGAAAACCCATTCTTATTGATTTTCCACAAATGATTTCTACCGAGCATGCGGATGCTGAAACTTATTTTGAAAGAGACGTAAACTGTGTTCGTGATTTTTTTAAAAGACGTTTCGCTTACGAAAGTGAGTTGTACCCGACGTTTCAAGATATTTCGTAAGTTACGATAAAAGTGCAAAAACAAACGTTAAATAAAATATCAACGATAAGAGCTTTGTAGTTTAAATTATACAAATGCATTTATCTTTAGGAGAGAAGATTGTATTGATGTAGAAATTAAGGCCAGCGGTATTACAAAACAAATGGAAAAGGATCTTTTGAGGGAAATAGGCATGGTCGAAGTTGAAGATGAAGAAATTGAAGAGGATTGTAACGAGGTAATGGATGAAGAAAATAGAAGTACGAGTAACAGCGAAATTAATTATTTACAACTTCAAGTCGAAAACTCTGTGAGAAATGAATTTATGTGTACATCAAAGAAAACATCCGAAGACTCAGAAGTAAATGAGAAAAAAGACTCAACCATTTTATCTGTAGAAGATCGTATTTTAGAAGAAGGTGTTAAAAAGATCGATATAAGTAAGTCAATGGGAAACCTAATAGGCAAAAAGTCATATGATTCAAATGTAAAGCACAACGAAGAAATAATCAATTCGTTTCTTTCTACAGAAACATGCAATCCAGAAGATGATGATGTAGAAAAATTGAATGATTTGGAAAGTATGTACAGTAGTATCACAGCTGCAACGATCGCCCCTGAACTTATTAAGAAAAAGGTGAAAATAGCTTTACAAAAACGTGAAAAGAGGGAGCAATCCAGAAGAATTCTCGTGAAAGGAGAGGCAAATGCGATAACTAGAGTTAGAAGGGAGAATAGGGATACGATTAAACAATCAACAGGGATATGGGGGTGGGAATAAAAATGATACACTTTTGCTACTTATTGTAGATGATTTATTTAAAAATAAAAAACAACAAAAGTAAAAAATAAAACGAAGCTAACAAATAATATATTTTTATTAATAAAGTTTCGATCATTTCTATATTATACTTATTTCCTTAAGAGAATTTATTTAGATATAGCTTTTAGATATCTAAGTATCTACTCCAATATCTCCGACTCTCTCTCTCTCTCTCTCTCTATCTATCTATCTATCTATCTATCTATCTATCTATCTATCTATCTATCTATCTATATCTATCTATCTATCTATCTATCTATCTATCTCTCTTCTTTCTCTCTCTTGTTCTCTTCCCCTCCACCCTGATTACATAAGTGTTAGATGTATAGTGATGCTTCATACGTATCATTAAACCTCTTAATAATCATCTACAAATATATAATTGGTTTACCAACAGACTATATTTGGAAGAGGGATTCGAATATCAATTGTCGTTAGAGATACTTTCAAATATATACGTACATATATATTTAAAGTAAGTTAATAACGATTTCCGTAAAAAAAGTAATTAAGAGAAGAGATTGCAAAATGATTAACCTAATATATTATGTGACTTGATGATTGAATCTATGTTTCCGTCGCAATTTTCGGTAGAGCATAATACAAACAAACTTTAAATATTTATACAAGTAAGTTAATTATATTTATCCATAAGGGTGCAATATGATTACAGGCTATAGATATTAACATCTTTATCAGACGTCACGAAAATTTTAGGTACTTTTTATTCATATAGTAATGAGAGGATTAGGGAGAAACATAGATCATTTTAAGAAGAAATGTAACATTTTGTATGTAGTACGAAATTTGCATTAGATAAGATAGTTTGAAATAAGATACGAAGGTCAAAAGTTGCTTACATTTCGGTAAACATTAATTTTGTTTATATTCGGAAGTTACAACTGTTCGTTTACACTGGTGTTAACATATTTTACCCGTATGTGTGTATATACGTATGTATATCGGGGCATGTTTGGTGATTAGAGCAGTTAATTTTTGCGATTGTCCCTATAAAGTAAATTTTTGCGTCTCGTTTCTACAGCATAGAAATGTCATACTTCCTCAAGAAACAATTTCCAATTTTAATTTTCGATCGTTAGATTCATATACACATACATATAGAGCGAGCCAATAAGAAGTGCTACTTAAAACACCTCGTTGCCTAGTGGCTTTATCGAAAAACGTCATAAACGAATCGTTGAGTTAACGTATTAAAGACAAGGAAAGACTCGAAGTGTTATTCTTGCGTTTACGTTGTCTTTGTCTTTCATACGTTAAATTTGATACATTAAAATTAAAATATCTGGTTTTCCGGTATAAATAAGTTAATGCCTTTTTATAGAGAATGCTCAGCTAATCGACTAATGTTATTAAAGGTATACGGTGTCTATAAAAAACTCAAGGTCAACTTGATATCTCAGAAAATATAACATAGAGAAAAATACAATTGCATCATTAGGTTGCATAAACAGGTAACGAATTATTTTAGATAGTACATACTTTTTATTGAGTCATCCTGTATATATAAAATAAACATTTTAAAAACTATTTTTTGGGGGAAAATTATATATTGTTCAATTATTTAATACCAGATACGTATCTATTATAACGAACATCGTAAGATTTTAATTTTTCAACCTTTGAATTTTATATTTACTATAAATGTATTATTTTGCAATGGATTAACGATCTTGAACTTTGAACCGAATCGACGGAAACTGATTGGAGGTTTCGCTCCAAGGGTCGTTTGTTTCCAGAAGAAATGTTTCGAACAGACCTGAATATTTTACAAAAATCTTGGAGAGTGACAGAAACGGAAAGAATATTTGTGCGAAGATGCGAACAAGACAAAAGTAGTTTATCGAGAAAGTTCGTCGAGCACATCGATATTTTTTAGAAGAGTCAAACGATTCCACGGGGTACGAATGATAAGGTTGCTTGTTGTGATGATCGCGGCAGCTAGGCTGCTTATATATAAGTGGCGCACGCTCTTCTCTTCTAGTTTGAATGTCATTCTAGTGCTCTTCGCGGAATCTATTTTAGTATAAATCGTGTTCGTCGATTGCTATAACGACTTCTGCTTTTTTATCATGGCCAAAGACAACCTAACAGCTATTCTCTATGGTATCAACGATATAAGACTGGTCAGTATTACAAATTTAGTAATAAATTATACAAATACCTCATACATATATGTATACCTAAGTATCTAATACGAGATGAATATCCTAAATATGAAATTTCGTAAAGAAAATTTTAGTAAATGCTTTTATCCATATGGTAAACCGTGTACAAAATATTTCTCGAAGTCGAGAGCGCCTCTAGATTTAACAGGTTAAGAGGATAAGATAAGAGTTTGTAATAAATCTTTTTCTGAAAGAAGAAGAATAAACAATATTCAGTTGTGATCATTTTCTCGTGAATAATCGCGATTTATTTGCGCGAACGCGTAATGGCACGATTATAGAAATGTTTTAATACCTTTTACGTTACTCTAAGTGTGTAATAATATGTAACATAGCTCAGCCGCGGATCGTAGTTTATCTCGATTTCGTTAAAGTGTAATTTGGAGCAAACGATTATGTCGATTTAACTTGTTTCTTTGTCTCCTCTGTTATTACTTGAAACGGTTACTACCGCTAGTACAATTAACATATGGAATGGACAACGAATAGGAACGAGATAAATCGGCTGTGCACGTACAAGGACAAACTTCGCTATTTTCGTCATTATTCCTTCGTAATTTGCGATTATACGCGGGGTCAATCTATTTCATGTTACGTGCGCACAGAACGCGCTCGCTAAAAGCTAGCGCATTGCTATTCTAACGTTATATCGTTTCCATTTCGAAACGAAATCTTATTATATCTAAAATCGAATACACTCGTTATTCTTTTATTCCTATGTATCGTTTTGTGTGTGGTTACGTTATAAAAATAATTGAAAAAGTTTTAGAAAATTACGTTTAATAAAATTTCAAAGTTGAACCAATGTTACAAACCGTAAATGTTACTGTTGTATACGATTGATAGCTATAGTTCTTATCTTTTTCCATTATAGGAACAAACTCCGATCGAGGAACCCGCTCAAGATGGTAAGAGCTTTTCCATTTTATTAAATGGAAGTACAGCAAGGTATAGTGCAAGAAAAGCGAATGTTTATTATACTTCTTTCGATCATTTTCTCTCCTTTAGAGGTACTCTTGCAAATGGGTTGCGTTGGAATTTGTGGTTCCGATGTTCATTATTTGGTAAATGGTAGAATAGGTGACTTTGTGGTGCGGAAACCTATGATAATAGGTCACGAATCTTCTGGAGTGGTTGTCAAACTTGGAAAGAACGTAACAAATTTGAAGGTACGCGAGAACGAATAACGAATGTTATTCTAATTATTAGAATAGTTTTTTTAAGATGATAGTAAAAAAAAAGAAAACAGATAGTTTGGTGTCATTCAGTCGTTAAATTACATATACTCTATACGCATGTATAGTAGGTAAAAGGATAAACAAATCGAAGAATTGTCTGTTGCAACTTGTATTTTTTAATTCGGTTGAATATCATTCTTCTACATCGATCGATGTTTAATGAATATCTAACTTAGGTCGGTGATCGAGTAGCCATTGAACCCGGAGTATCCTGTAGAATGTGCAAATTTTGTAAAGGAGGACGTTACAATTTATGCAAAGAGATGGTATTTTGCGCTACTCCTCCGGTACATGGCAGTTTAAGACGTTTCTACAAGCATGCTGCTGATTTTTGTTTCAAGTAAGTATACGTGAATACATTTTTATATATAGGATGTATAGATTTTTATATTTAATTTGATATATATATATATATATAAACATTTTTAAATGATATTTGACCTGCAATAGTTGAAATTGTCCGGTTACATTAATAGATTACCAGACAATGTGACGTTAGAGGAAGGAGCACTACTGGAGCCTTTATCAGTCGGTGTACACGCTTGTAAGCGCGCCAACATTAGTATCGGTTCGAAAGTTTTGATTTTGGGAGCCGGACCGATCGGTTTAGTATCGTTATTGGTAGCGAAAGCTATGGGAGCCAGTAAAATCGTTATTATGGGTATGCTCTTTTTCTATCGTACGATCAATTGAGAATTAAGGGTATATTTCATATACATACATAAATATACGTAAAAATAAAACGTTTGGAATTTACAATTTACGATAGTTACGGAACGATCTGCTTTAGATCTCTCACAAAATCGATTAGATCTTGCAAAGAAACTTGGTGCTGATGCAATATTATTAACGACAAAGGAGGATAAAGAGTCAAAAACTGCAGAGAAAATTATCGAGCTCTTGGGTGAAGAACCTGACGCGACTATTGATGCGTGTGGGGCAGAGCCTATGATTCGTTTGGCGATTCTCGTAAGTCTTCCGCTTTTTGTCCATACGCGCTGCTTTTCTTTCTTATCGACTGATTGTTCAATACGAATCACTATCGATATAATCAATTAGATAATAATATAATATCAATTAATCGAATAAATATACAACACGTGGAGAAATGTAGCGAAATGAAATATACGTATAATAGACGCACTTACATACTTATCGTGCATCACATGCAAGTTGAGCTTACATGCCGTAAATTTTTAGGTGACCAAATCAGGTGGAGTGGCAGTTTTAGTAGGAATGGGAGCACCGGAGGTTAAAATTCCGTTGATGAACGCACTTGTGAGAGAAGTTGACATTAGAGGTGTATTTCGATACGCAAACGAGTACGTACAAATATTTTTCATTTTTTGCCGATAATAGCGTACTCGCTATTGCAGCTGTTGATACACGCACATGTTACATATCGATTGCCGATGAGTTTTTAGTTTCTACGAACGAGCGTAATTAAACTTAAATTTGCAAAATAAACAATAACTTATTATTAGTGTCATTGGATGAATAAAGAAATGGCAAAATTCTACCATATAATGATATTCCCGTTAAGAAAAAAAAAAAAAACACGTAAGTGTATAAAGTAAGGAATTAAACTGCGTAATCTCCTTGGTGTTAGTCATAGCTTGATTGACTTTTTCTTTGTACTAATTGGGTTCTACATTGAAACGAAGAATGAAATGAATTAAAATTTATTCAGTATGTTATAAGTTACGCGTATCTTTCTATCAAATCGAGCATAGTGTGTCATATCAATGCAAATATTTTGCTTACTTCTGTGAATGACGTTGATCTTGATCCCACGATATTTAACATATTTATTTACACATTTATATATATATGCTAGTACACACACAGTTAGTTTAGTTAGTGTTAACAGCAGTATTTTAAAAAATGATGTTTTTCGTTCTGTTTTTTAGTTACAACGATGCCCTGGATCTCTTGGCCTCTCAAAAAATTGATGTGAAACCACTGATAACTCATAATTATAAGTTAGAGGAAACCGTTCAAGCTTTTGAAACTTCCAAATCTGGACAAGATAATGTCGTTAAGGTTATGATACATTGTAACTAGGAAAGTAAGTGACGAACCAAAGGGAATTACTTCTTAACATCACAAGCTGCAATAACCGTAAAACTAGCGCGTAAGAAATAGAAAAATAGGTGAAATTATTAATATTAAAGCAGTAGTAAGTCTTTTATATGGCATCGTTATCGGTCACAATGGGATTACTGACAAAACACAAATGAAATGTATGCTTTTTGAATTTCCGAAGCTAATGATAATTAGTTCTCGCTAATTGTTCGTATTTAGTTACGCTCTGTATATATATATATATATATATATATATATATATATATATATATGTATATATATATGTAGGTACATTTTTTAATTAAATGACATATGTACATATATATAGTCATATACGTTATGCTAAAGAATATTAACGTTGTACGCGGCTGACACGCGTAGACACGAACATCTCTTTCTCATCGATGTATTTTAAGTATTTTAACTTTCGACGATCGATGTACCTATATGCTAGAAAATTATCGTTATTTTTATTAGAATTGTCATTATTTAAATGTCTGTTTATTAGTATTTTCGCTATTGTTATTAAAATACCAGTTGTACATGTAGCCATTGACAAAAATTGGAATTTTTATGTTTAAAATCAATCATACGATCGTTTGTTTCGTTCGATTCAAATGTATCTATATGTGATTAACATTTTATTGTAAATCTTCTAAATTCTAAATGTATCGAGAATAAAGCTTCCGGAATACGTTCATGCCTAATATAACGTAGTATACGCGCAAACAGGTAAACATTTTCGGAAATAGTTGAAGAAGAATAAAATTCCATTACACTGTGTCTGCTAACAATCATTTATTTTCAACGATATTGACTATTTTATCTCCTTTCGTGTTTCATATCGTATTGAATAAATGAAATTCACGTACACTCGTCGAAACTGTATAAGCGTTAATCGATTTTGGTAGGCGAAAGCAAGTAAAAATAATACTACTTATAAATCGAAAAAATGAATGTGTTGGCCAAAGTATCGTCAAAATGGAATGTAGAGATGCAAGATGAAAGGTATATTGAGCGCTGCTTTTCAACGGTTTCAATGAATCAGAAGTATTAGCGAGGAGAAACTTAACCATCTGTGATATTGTCTGCTAACAATGACACTGCATGACTTCTTCTATTAGCCTTCTACGTTACCCGAGTGGTACTTAAAACGTACAGTCTGTTTTCCAGTTACTCTCGTATTCGAGTTTCCTCTTTTGTCGAAATATGCAACACGTACGTACTTACAGATACGCGTCCCTACTCTATTTTAATTTTAACAATTTATACACAGTGTAATCCATTAACCGATCTTTTCAATTTCTTTGAATTTTACTTTCAAACGTTTTACAAAGATAATTTTCTCGTAAATTTGATATAAAGTATATACGTACGATTTTATGCTGATATCTTCAAAATAGATACATACTCGACTCTTATCGTCTGTAGGAAGGTTCCAGTGATGTGGAGAGAATAACGAAGTAACGATTATCGACGCAACCGTTTGAAAGAAGATTTCCGATTAAAAAGGGGGGAGGGAGGAGTGAGGCGGCGGGGGGGGGACTGCGACTGGGAGAAAGTAGCGCGTTTGAAGAAGCATCGGTTGGTGCATTATTGGGGACGGTTTGATAATTAATTAGAGTGGCAGTCGGGAATGTAAACAGAGATATTCAGTCGGACGAGGCAAAGCGGTAGATTTGATTCGGCCGGTTGGAAGATTTCGGTGTATGTATTCGGTTTGGTCTTTGGGGCAAACATAATCGACGTCGATGCGTTTCCCTTGAGAATCGGCGCCAACGTCACGTCGATGTCGACATAGTCCTGAATGGCGACGAAATGGACGTGCGAATAGTGCTTCTCCTAAGCCACGAGAAGCGATGCTTCTCCATCAGCCAGAAGTTGCCGCTCTCTGTTGAAACAATCGTACCAATGATCGTCCGATCTTTTGTTTGTTTACATATGGTTGGCCATTTTCGTACGCGAGCGGGCATACATATCCATCTAACAATAAATATACATATATATATATATATTTAATAGTAGATGATTACATCAGAACATTTTGCAAGAATATGTTGTCGTGTTATCGATCGTCACTAGATTCGATTAGCGCTATTAACGTGTAAAGGTATTACATACATATGTATGTACGTATAAGCGTATGCAAATAAACGTATCGTTCGTGTCTCTATAAGAAGTTTGACTCTGTAAAGTTCGCGATTCCAAAAATTCGATCATAAGTCGTGATGTATCTGAGAAAAATACAGCGATCTTGATTCGTATCGTAATGGTAACTTTCGCGTAAAAATACTGCACACGAATACTTCTTCATTTGATTAAAATAAATAGAGTTTGTATTTAGTTGTTACACGATATGTATCACAGTTTCCTTCTATGTTATCGCGATAACTGAGTTGGCTGCGGATCCGCAGTTAAGTAGATGTACATACATTCCGCGTCGATTCAAAAGGAAATTGAAAAGGAATCATATTTAGAGTTCAAACGGTGCGAGTCAATCAGAACTTGCGCGACCTTTACGACGCTACTACTACGATTCGTTTCGGTGTTTAAAGCTAAACGTGAAAATAATCGATAGACCGTTCGATCGTCAGGCGATGTATCGGGATCGCGTTAATGGAATCAGTTGGAAAGTAATCCATTTTCCCAAGACAAGAAGCAGGCTGTAGCGGCGTGCTCGTAATTGCGTTAGAGTAATTACATATGTTACAGATGCGCGAATAGCACTTTTCCAAATAATAACAGCAAATGGTATCTGGCATACAGCGTGCTTACGCTGTTAACACGAATATTCAGCGCGACGATTAGCCTTCGAATTGCAAAACAGTTTCGAAGATTTTCTTTTAAAACTCGTAATTCGTTCGTCCCGTTGACGTGGAAATCAAATCGGTCGAGTACGCTTTTGAACGGTAAACTGATCATAAATGAGTCTCGTAAACGGTTTTTTTCAGGCGAATCGTTCATAGCCAAGAATAATTAACCGTGTATTTGCATTGTGCGAACGTTCGTCGAGCTGGTAATGGATGTAAAGAATCCGTTGTACGGGTACTGGTTACGATCATGGTCATGCGACGACGAGTTATCGAGCAAGGGTCTTTCAAAGGCGAATATGGTAGGAAGAACGGTGTGTGTGGTATGGAACTGGTAAAGGACGAGTAGGGTAGGGATATAGATGCTGTGAACGGCGAGCGAAACCCGGAAAAGGTGGAAGGGTGGTAGTTATCTCGCGAGTTCGCGTGGGAGGTCACGTTGGATAGAGGGTAGGTGAGGCGACCCACGACCTTCGACCAATCACGATTCTAGCTTGAAACTGGGCTGCCAATGGGGACGCTGTCGGGGTGACCTCGTGCGCGATTCTCCTTGCACTTTATCACCGAGAAACCACCCCCATGAAGTTGAAAGGTGGAAGCTCACCTTTCTACGGTCGCACGCGCGAAACAACGTGCTCCCTTCGACAGAACCGATCGAATCGGCCGAAATTCCCTCGTCGGATCGCTTCTTTCTCTTTTCTTAGCTACTTAAATACGATTTCGATCGATTTCCGAAGTTCCGCGGCCATTCAAATTACGCGCGTCTTTTATATTTTTATAAGAAACAGTTGAAAAAGAAAGAAAAATGATACGAAAGGGCCAAGCGAGGACTGGCAAATCGACTTGTCGTTCTATCTTTGTCATTCTCGGTATTTAACTGAACCGATGATCTTGGATCAGAGAATAAAAGAACGCGAGCGTACAATGCCTATCGTCCGATGTCTACCGCGTTCACCGTACTTTCGTATCATCGAGCCTTGGCGAATCGAGTAGCTCGACTTCCGAACGGAACGAATCGTCTACTTTCCAGCGTTTTTATTTTTCTCTGTGCCAGATACTTTGTCGCGTCTCGTTGAAATAACTTGTCACTTCGATTGGTCGATTGGTAGGAAGGTAAATGTAGCAGAGGAGGATGAATTGGAAGGATTTATCTGCGTACAAGGCGATTAAGAATCGATAGAGAACGTCGCGTCCAGAAGGTTCTCCGGAGGTACGATCCGACGTTTCATTAGCTTCTTAATGCGTCCGGTATCCTGCAGGTCGTTGTTGCGCTCGGGAAGGATCAACACTTTTTTGCTTCGGAACGGCAACGATGCGTCAGGGATATGGCTGTTATGTACGTGCCGGAGTGACTGATGAACCGTCAGCTAATTACCTCCTCTATGTGCCCCGTAATACGAACGTATTAATAACCTGCATTTATATATCCGTGAAAAATGACCGCTTATCTCGCTTCACGAACATAAAAGAACATTGTTGCTTGCTATATCTAGAAACGCGCCAGGAATACGAGAACCGGGTCGAGTCTCTTTCACGGTAAACGAATAACGATTCCCAACGAAAGCTATTTTCATCAGCTATTTTCAGTAATATTGTTTTAGTACGTACGAATCGCGTGAAATTTATCTCGCTGTAATTGAAATAATCGTTTGTTCGTAAGTATATGCACGCATATATGCACGCATAGCGGATTTCTCTTATTTAGTCGTTCGATTCGGAAAAAGTACTTAATAGATTCGAAAAGACGTTCTCAAAGATCAAAGCATACGGTGCGCGAGCGCGTTCTACTTTGGCTTTGACTGAATAAAAAGCGAGCTTCGCGTTTTTTACAGACGACTGCGCTTAGAAAGTGACGAGAGATAGAAAGTTGAACGACCACCACCTTGGTCTTAACCGTAATCCCGAAGAGTGACGAGCGTCAAAGCAACGCAGGGATTCTTCAACGACATTACTACCCTCTATGTCGTCTTCGTTCTTCCTCCTTCTCTTTTTTTTTCCCCCGGTTTTTTTTTATCTCGGGGTTTTAATCGCAATCTCTACTTTTCCTCGTAAAATTGCAAAAAAAAAAAAAAAAAAGAAAAACGAGAGAAACGGGAAAAGAAGAGAAGAGGACAGAAACTAATCGACCGTTTACGATCGATATAATTACGTACTCCTAAGTATAATCGAGTAAGTCGATTCCGTCGATCAAAAAACGTAGTCACGTTCGATAGCACGTAATCCGTAAATCAGTGGATTTACTGTTACTACGGTGGAAGCACTTTGGAAATATTAAACGGTAGCTGACGCAGGAGCGGCGCGTTGGTGTGTCGAACGTGGAACGTAGGGCGTAAGAGATTCGCGACAAAGCTGCGGCAAGTTCAAAGCATTCCTAACTCGGTACTACTGCTTTACTCACGAGCATTACTTTAGCACCGTTCTTCTCCCATCGTCGAACGTTTCATCGTCGAACCACCCATCTCGAATCTCGTTTCGTCGAGCTTTTACCGATCGTCCAATTTGACGAGCCTCGAAACGAGTAGCGATTTCAAACGTTGTACGAAACAACCATGTAAGGAATGTGTCGGCGAAATGGAACGACTTTTATGGAAGTCGAATGTCGTCGTTGCGCCAAGTTCAAGCAACGATTTAGCGGATAAAATGGGAAAATATTTTTCAGCCAGCAGCTGTCGACCAGTGGTTTAGTGTTTAGAACGTTCTCGCGCAGATTCGAGCTACGACTCGTAATATGCCGGATATGCGTGTATCGAGCGGTGCGGACGACCGACCGGAAGTAATTAGATCCGCATACAATGCTTCTCCGGGAAGGGTCGATTTCTATGTCGAACAGATTTTCGGAAGCAATAGTCAAGAACCTAACGACGAATCATCGAGCAGCGACACAAGTTCTATCGTGCTTCTTCCGACGAATACGTTCATTCGCTCGAAACCTACCTATCGAATTTACTAAAGGGAAATTCACCAAAAATTTTCCAAAAATGTTCCCCTTCTTCGAAGCGGCTCGCTGTCTTTGACGCTCTCTTTTCCCCTTTCCCTTGCTCGTTGTTTCGCTATTTCGTCGTTTCTTCAACATGAAATATCGCGAGAAGAAAAATCTCCCTGTCGCTAACTTTTTATCGCGGACGATTTTCGCGCAAGAAATATGAATTGTTAATAGGAGGTAAAAGCAATTTTATGTTAGTCTACGTAACGGCGCATCGATATATTCTTAAACAGCGGTGTTCCCCGTTGTTCGTCCCGCGGCAAATCGAGTCGGGCCGCGTCGGTTCGCGCGGACTATGTAAATCGAGCCGATATCCCATCCACCACCATTCGCATACATTAGTTTTTATTTCGTTTCGCTTTTTCTTTCCTTAAGTGGTCATTTTCATAAAAGGCTGTTCGGTTGCTTTCCTTGGCGGACACTCTCGACAGGGTAAAGATCGTCCTCGCGTTACCATTCTCTCCTTAAAATGGAATCACAAAGTACAACGAGAAACATACCGCGGCAAACGAGGCTGTTCAACTTTTACGGCAGGAAAAAATTTAATAGTATCGGTCGGATGATCGATGTAAGATAGTTGACACGGAATGGCGAAGATTAGGTGTCGGGGATGGAGGAGGGTCTCGGTTGAGCGGGTGGATGGTACGACCGCATCGGGCGCACTGTGAACAAACGGTATTTCGAGATGAGCGATCGTTCCCTCGAGAGCAAACGAGACTAAACGGGAAAAGACGAGATGGAACGAGACGCGAACGCTTCGGCACCCTGTCGAAAGTCGCTCGCCTTATCGTCCGCTAAGGGTCTATTGTCGACCCAGCCTCTAATGGAACGATACCCAGCAAACGTCGGTTTCGGTAGTTTCGCGAGGCTAGAGTATCGCGATCTCTACGATCTCGGCTTAGAAAAGCTTAGAATCCGTTCCTTCCAATCGTTCTGTCGTATCTGTCGAATAATCGACGAAAACAAAGAGAGAAAAGACAAAACTTGCTAGAGAATTCATCCTTTGTCCGTACTGGAAACAGGTGAATGATATTTTCCGACGTTGATGAAAAGTAGTAAACGTACACGTACGTATACGTACGCGAATGTAAGAGAACGCGAATGCAAAGAATGCGACGGATGGATGGTAGAAACGCCAATAATAGGTAGACAAGCCGACTAACGAAACGAAGAGAGAGGCAGAGAATGAGAGATGCGTAGGTTGGTGGGCTTACGAGTACAGGGTGTAGCTGCAGGTGTTTACGAACGAGTAACCGAGAATCGGAAACCGCGAATCGCCAAACCGATCGAACGGATCTAGAATGGCATCTGGGGAGGGGGGGGGACTACGATTCTCCGATGTGACAATCGCGTCGCGTCGCGTTGCGTCCGTCAACGAGGAGGGAATAAAAAGAATAGGGAGGGTTTCGTTGGATGGAAGGGGACGAGGGCCAGCGCGGAGAGCCCGACGAATCGACACACAGGGTGTTTTAAAACGAGTGCTATCGATAATCGAAATCGCTCGGGGGTTGCGGTTGCCCGGGGCTCTAGGGTAAATCTCACTGTTCGCCCCCTTCCTCCACTGATTGTACGGTTGTTGGTCGGTCGGCCGTACGATCGTACATGAGCCTTGCTAGGACCATCGTCGCATCGCGTCGCGTCGCGTCGCGTCATGCACGTTGCTGTTACGATACGTTCGCTTCGTTAACGTAATTCGATTTTAATTCTCGTTCAGTCTGGTATCTTGGCTCGTTGTTGGGATTTTTCTTCGAAAATTTGGTCCTTGGCCCGAGTCGAAGGTAGCAGTGAGTCAAGAACGATTTGCGATGAAATCGTTGCGCCGTCGATGCAGATGGTGACTGTCGCGCAAACAGGTGGCGCAGCACGATTTACGCGTAGCCGGTAGTCGTGTCCGAACGGTCGCGTGTGAACGCGTTCCGATTTTCCAGCGAACATCTGCGTCTGGTGATAATTATCGGTGTGTACGACCGGTGATCGATCGCTACGCGATCGTTTCGGTCACACGTTTCGGTTGACAACCCGACGATGAACGTTACCGCACGGATGCAAACCGAATCGGGTTTTGTGCTTCGTTTCGCCGTATCTCGAATAATCGAGCATCGGTCGATCGCTTATCGGATTTCCTGTTGAAATATCTTTCGGCGCACTCGAGTCGTTGGCCGCTCGCGTAATACAGACGGACGCTGGTGCGTCGCGACGCGCGTGCCGTAACTAGGATACCGCGTTGTCAGTTTTCAAGGAAAATACGGAAGAACGTGCGAAAGAGGAGGATCGAAGTTTATTTTATCCCTTGCTGCAACTTCTCAGTCGGTACGGCGCGGCAGAAAGATTCTTCTACTTGGAAATCGTTCCTCCCGTGTTGTTCCCGCCGGTGAAACGATGGCGAGTTAAATGTACCGAACTTTAGATAATAAACAACAATAATACGCTGTCGAAATAAATAACGGCCGACGAATACCGCGGGAATACGAAACTTTTGTCCTCGAGTGGCACGCACGGTCGTTCGTCATTCCCGAGAGTCGTTCCACCGTGCTGGAATCGATAGCCTGCGAAAGAATATACGCGCGTCTTTTTTCCTTCCTGCTTCCGCTCTCTTTCTTGCATTTCTAGTTTAGCCGTTCTCTAAAGAGCGTAGGGTGCAGAGCCCGTAAAGTGCGTACAGCGACAGAAAAGAAAAACGGCAGATGAAATTGCGTTTGATTCGAAAGAAGCGATCGGTTTGGCACGCGCGATAACGATCCTTGCGCTGCCACGGTGACGACTCTGAACGGAGTACGGTACGTTTGGGGCAAACGAAAGGGAGGTAGAAAATACGGAAGACGTATCGCGGCGCGCTTGTGCCACGACTGACGACGGAAATACAGAGACGAAGACGGAGACGAGGCAGATAGAGACACGAAGGTAGACCGAGTAGTCGAAAGAGAGGCAGCACGGTTCAATTTGACGAGATGTAGGTAAACAAGGGAGATCCGGCAAGTTTGTTTGGTCGTGGAGGCAACTACGCGACGTCCTTTAATTTACGTTACCACGGTCCGTGTACGCACACGGCACTTGGGATCGGTGCTCGTTGCGAAGATCGCTGCGGCGCGGTATCCGAATATGCGCAACAACCTAATCGTAACCGTTCGCCACCGCCTTCGACCGTGCTCCGACTCACGATTTCGCACAGTCTGTGCAAACGAAAGGGGTGCCCTTCGACAAATAGTTATCGTTTGGTGCGCCGTTGGATCTACGGCGAGCCTACTCCGACGCACTCGTATACTCTTAGATTACGGGGACGACCTATATCTCATCCCGATTAAAACGATGTTTATCCTCTTTCTTCCTGTTCCTTTTCTTCCTTATCGTCTTTCCTCTCCTTATCGTTCGTAGTACAGCTCCTTGTCGTACTTGTTGCCGAAATTACAAAAATTCCAAACGAACGAATTTGTTCCGATCGAAGTTTACATCGCGGTGTCGGGTGTCGGGTGTCGGGTGTCGGGTGTCGGAGAAATTCACTCGGAAACGATTAACCAAGGAAATCTGTCGACGAATTGTCGATGCGAAGAAGCTTAAAAATGACACCGTTGAAACGGCGACGAAACGGTAAGCCGATGTACGAGGTGGAATAAAACTACGATGAGATGCAGAGAAAGAGAAGGAGAATAAAAGGAACGAGGAATATGCAGAGAGGACGAGGGAACGAATGGAAGAGGAGGAGGAGAAAAGAAAGGAGGGAGAGAGGGAGGTCGGAAGGAAGGAAGGTTGGAAGGAAGGCTGGAAGGAAGGCTGGAAGGTAGGTAGGGAGGGAGGAAGGAAGGAAGGAAGGAAGGTAGAAAGGAAGGAAGAAAAAAGATAGGCGAGCGTATCTTACATTCAAAATAGCAGGGATAAGACTAAGCTCGGGGATGTGACGAAGGCGGACAGTGGCAGGAGTGTCGAAACGGTCCAAGTCGAAAGTCTACCGCGGGGGAAAATCCGTAAGGTGGGGTACGTAGGTTGTAACATGCAAATTTGAACCTTAAGGGTTTTATGTCGAGCGATATCTCTGAATCATCTCCCCTTCTCTCGGGCCGCGTCGATGGTGGCCCTTGGAGGATTTCGACCGATTTTATCCCAAGTAGAATTGTCTGTCGCGTTCGGAGAAGGAAGAAGGGAAAGAGATCGTTTCGGTCGGCCGCGGTCGTCGGTTCCTCTCTTTCGGAGATCCGCTCTTGGTTGCGATCGGTAGCGAACGCGTCGTTAGCAGATGGTATCCGACAGTTATCTTTCCGGTTGTCGGTTTAAGAAACCTCGCGTACACTCGTAGTCGATGATCGTCGATCGCAAACGAGCGCGTATACGTCATCGAGAGAAGATCGAACGTAGAATTTCGAGAGTATCGGTGTTGGTGTGAGCGCGAACGAGTCCCCTTCCCCCCAAGTTTCAAAGTCCCAGCGATCGTTCGGTGACTTGTCGGAAACGCGTTGACGCGCTGATATCGGGACTTTTCGAAGTTGATTCTGGCAGTGGCCAGTGGAGAACGACGTAAAAATATTGGCTGGCCGTTGGCTGGGCTTCGTGTTGCGCACCGTGTTTATGAAAACGGCACGCCAGAACGTATTCGTATCCGATTCAATTTAGATCGTTATCTCGATCGGCGCGTACCAATAAAAATGCGCGGTCCTGCCGTCGCATGAATTACGAGGCGTCGTATTAAAATGGTTCGCAATTCCGTATCTGATTCTGCCTTTGGTAGACGCTATATACCTATAACCGGCTCGTTTTTCTCGACCCGGGTTAATTTTTTCATTCGGTTTTCCCGATTCAGCCGTAGGGCAATAGGTACACGATACCAGCGAAAGTAGCAATCGCGAATTATCACGTCGGCGGTAATTATCGTCGAAACTTTGCGTTGGTCGATGAAACGTTCCAACGTTCCACGAGCGGAGATAGGTGTTGGCGCGGCCACGATTCCAGAAAATTTCACCAGCATTCTTCTCTCTTTGTCTACGATTCGTCCAGATATCGATAGCTCCGTCTATTTGGATACAAAGCGAACGGACGCAAAGCGAAAGATCAGGTTAAAGTACTTGCGGCTGATACGTGTATCGCGGTACGTACCACGTACGTACGACGTACATACTTACGTACGACGTACGACGTAGATCGATCACGCGGATTTTAATATCTCGGGCCACATTGACCGAGCATTCGGTAGTCACGAGGCGCTTCGCCCATTCATCATAGTAACGTAGTAGGTTACAGCGCGGAGGGCGCGCGATTAGAATCAGTTACCCTTTACTTGCGCGCGTTTGCCGTCCCCGCGCGATGGTGATGGGTAACCCTTGATATCCTGGACAAGGATATCCCCTCGGGTGCCATCTGCCAAGGCCCGTTCCTTCTATCTTCTACCCCCTTTCGATCCACTATTCCACCGTCGCATCGCGTCCTCGTTTCGCTGCGAAAGACCGTACTCTCCAAAAATTAATAATCCCTGGCTCTGGCTCCCTACCACCTCCCGCGCTTCTCCGCGTCTTCTTTTCCTACACGACGCTATCTTGCATCGAACGGTCGCGTTTCGATTCGCGGTAATCGTTCTACACAATGCTTTAGAGACTCGAAACGCCACGCGAAATCCGTCGATCTTCTCGCTTTTTCCTTGGTTTCCGTCTCACCGAGCGTTCTAAGTTTGAAACACTTTTCCATTTGTCGAAAGCACGTTTACGCATATTTGCGATACGTCAGGATGTTGTAACATCGATTGTTCGGGCTGATCTCGCCAAATCTGACAAAATCAAAAGCTAACCTCGGTAAAAGGATGGGTGCAAAAGCGGCAGGAAATTAGAAGAAACGCGAATAACGAGGAATATTATAGCACGTAAGTCGTGTGAGGCTGAGTATCGAGTGGCATTCGGTACGGAGCTCGTGGGAGAACGAAAGAGCGGGAGAGGAAAAATCGCAGATTCGCGCTCGCGTTTTTCACAAACTACTCTTTTGTTCCTTATTTATTGCGACATGAATAAAACACGGAGGTAGTAAACGGGCACTAAGGAGGGAGGCGAAGGAGGGAAGGATGGTGAATTAAATGCGGTATAATTTTCAAATTTTGGGAAATAAATAACGGGTAAGCGATAGGTTGACTCGCGTGCGGTCGCTCCCCTACTCTTCCGCGTTCTCGTCTCCCTCGAAAACGCGCATAAATTCTCAGGGACGGAACGAAACTCGAATCCGAAGGAAAATTCTCTCGGGAACCAACGGAATTGCTTTAGAAAGTATCGTATTATGTTCGGATTGTTGCAGCCAGTCAACCAACAAGTGTCTCCCATCCTATCGGTTGTGACAAATTCTTAGCGAATGACGCGTCAAAAATTTCATACCTACGTACGTCGTACGATCGCTCAGCGATCAAACGAGGACGCGACAAGCAAGTTGGCAAGATTTTCTACCTTTATGTAACGAAGCGAATCGGAAGAAGGAAAGAAGGAAGGAGGGAAAAAGGGAAGGAAGGAAGGGAGGAAGGAAGGGAGGAAGGAAGGAAGGAAAGAAGGAAGAAAACGAGTAATTAACGAACCAAGACGAGAATCGGGCGAGTAAGTAAAGGTAGATGGAAAAAGAACTAGTGACACACGGTACAAACGTTTCTACCGCGTTTCTTTAATTGGTGGCATTAATCACACGTAATTACCAAGAATCTTGTAACCGCGCTAACGGCTGGTTCGTAAGCGTTTCCTCGGACGAGTTTACCGCAACTCTTTGACCGCAAAGGCGTAGCGATCGTGGAAAAGTAGGCATTTACGCGTCGCTTCCACATCTCCGTTTCTCGTTCTTACGCCGCTGAGGATTAACCCCGAAGAGCAGTAACCGGCATCCGTGGCTGCAATTAGTACGCTACCGCATGGAGTGGTTACCGACACTGCCGTCAAAAGGGGTCGCCAAACCCCGACATTCTGGCTAGCAACGTTCTGATCGTCGGAATTAACGAACGGATAACTGCGTTTTAACGTGGCACGCACACGTCCAAACGCGACCAGTCTCGTTCGCTTTCGTTTCTTTCTTCAGCTTTCCTCTCTTTTCCGATTATTCGAGAAACAACGTTGCGCGTAACGCACGAAAAGAATGCGCTCGAAACGTAGACTTACGATTTTACGCCAGCGTCGTTACAAGTCGGCGAGCGGAAAACGCGGAAAGCGGATGATTTTATCGCGACAACAAAGTCGAGTCTGTGGTAGAAGCGAGGCAAGGGTTGGCATTAACGAGACCGGTGCGCATTAGCTCGCATCCTGCAATATTAAACAGAACACGAGTGTTTTGTACCGAACTTGGGCTCGACCGTACCAGCTATCGATTTTAACCCGTAGAACCGGCGAGGTCATCGGCGCGGTCGTTTCGGTATCTCTCGTTTCGTTCGGTATCGCGACCGTCGTTTCACGAATCAACGCGAGCTTTTCGTTTCTTCCAATTGATCGTGTAGCACTCGCGAAAAAACACTCCAGCCCTGTCGCTCTTCCTTTTCCCTTCCTTCGTTCTCTCATTTTTCGCCTCTTTCGTTTCGCCGACGAGCACGGCGTTGTTCCAATCGAGCTGATAATTAACCTCGACCAAATTACCAAATCACCACGACTTAAACATCTACTCTTATCTATAAGCGATACATCTTATCTTATCTAACGATAAAATCGTGCTCGCTCTCCTTCGTTCGCGGTTCCTCGTGATTCAGTCAGCGAGAAGACGTAATTCTTATCCGAGGTAAGCCTCTCTACTCGTTCTCTTCGCGCTCTCTCTCTCTCTCTCTCTCTCTCTTTCAGTAGCTACATTTAGCGAATTTTCAGCCGCTTAGGAAGCCGTACTGTATCGGACAGCCTGTACGCGGGCTCGGCTCATCACGGCAGAAGAAGATGAAATATTCAAGTGGTTTCCATTAACGGTCCGGTTTATACTTATCAAGGATAAAGCGAAAGGGGTGATTCGGCGAGTCACGGTTCGAGTAGAAAATAAAGGGTGGCTGTTTTGGCCTTTTCTGCGGCGAGAGACAGAGAATAAAAAAAAAGAAAGAGAGAGAGAAAGGGTGGATCGGGTCGAATCGTAGAGCAAGCGGTGTGAAAACGGAAGAAAGAAGCGCGAAACGAAATGAGTTTGGCGGTGATAGATGGCGCGCGAGTAATAGGTAATGGGTAACGGGTAACGGGTAATGGGAAGCAAGTGGTGGGCAATAGGCAACGGGCTGCAGTCCGGAGCGGAGAACAGGTTGCCAGGAGCAGCGGAAGAGAGCCGGTAGCGAAGCGGTTTAACGCGGTTGCCGTATGGGGCGTAATAGTTTAATTCATATGTAAATGGAGTGGCGAAGCACGGGAGAAAAGTCACAGGGCTACGTGGAAAGGGTGGACGAGTGATTCGTACACGTGTATGGCTGACCTCGTAAATCTGCAACGGGATACTCCGCGTAATTAGAATTACACCCTCGACTACCGACTGCCACGTGCTAACACGCCTTCCTTTTCTTTTAAATTAAAAATTCTTCCTTCTTATCGAACGGCCGACCGACCTTCTTTAAACTCGAACGTTCTGCAGTCGTACGCGTTCGACGAGAGCCAAGAGCGATCTCGTATCGTTGCTGGATCGTCGGTAGAGGTCAAAGCTAAGAGGGGAAAAAGGAAGAGAAGGAAAAAGAGAGGAAGAAGGAGGACCAGCGGTCGAGAAAACGAATCGGTGGCGTGGCGAACAGAGTGTTCGGCAATTAGTTTAACCGAACCGCGCGTCGAGCGGATCATCGTCGACAGTGAGTTTCACGTAGGTACGGCCGTCCGGTCGTCCCGTATTCCGTGATTTATGTTTGCCATACATTACCCACCGAATAATCCCACGAAAGGGTATACCGCGCTCGAGACATCCCCCACGCTCGACGTCCAGCGAGCGCGCCCTTTCGTCGAAGGGTCGCGCACGCTACTCGTTCCACCAGGCGTTTAACCGCTACTCGCTGATCGCTCTATCTGTTTCAATTAAAACTACGCTTGCCATTCACGCGAACAGCTAGTCGCGCGGCCAACTATCGCCAATCGAATGCGATCGCTCCTTGATTTATGATTTTGTTAACGCGCGTTCGCGCGTCATCGCCGCGCTGTCAGCTTATTCGAAGCGTCGCGTCGCTTGCGAATCGACGACTTTAGATCGCCTTGTAGTCGCAACCTATCGTATATCTGCGAATCGGAGTAATTTACTTAGCGGCTGCAGCCTCGAGTATGATCGATCGTGTAACGCGTGTCGAAGATGCTACGCCACTCGTTATACTCGCCAACTCTCTAAACTCGATAATAAGACGTCGAATCGAGATCGACGAGTAACGAGAATCTTGTCCAAGAGCACTCGTTCCACGCGATCGAATAGCTACTGGATTTGGAAACGAGAATGGGACAGTTTCCGGTCTTCTTCGTCGCAAAAGGAGCAAAAATCCTACCAATCCTCCACTGTAGTAAAATTAAGAAACCAAGATGTAAACAAGAATTCGACGTGTTTGCTTATGTTCGAACTATAGCTTCGTTTTTTTTTTATATCTCTGCCGTTACAGTGGTCGTTTCGTTTAAGCGACAGTTTCGTTTAAGCGACAGTTTCGTTGGCCGCGAAAGCATAATCGAACGGCGAACAAACGCTCGTTTGCACTTTCATTTTATCAAACTTTACCAGAGTGGGAGAAGAGCGAGCGTTCGCTCGGTTGGCGTGGACGCACCGTACTAGGCAAGTCGCTGGTAAACGTAGGCATACGCGGTGACCTATCGACGCCGCGTTATCGGATAGAGGATAACGCTCCTTGAAGCGTTTTCAAAGGAAAAACGCGCCTCGTCTTTGTCCGCGGTGTTGCTTACCGGCAGTGTTAGGTCGTTACCGTCTGGATTAGGCACTTGGGTTGCGATCGCCGCGAGAACCAAAACGTCACGCCGTTACGCCTTCCAAATGGCTCCGTACTCGGCGGAAGCAGTCATTTGCGATAAGGGCTGGTTCCTGCGATGCGCGAGAGACACGCGAACCACCGCCACTTTCTTTCGTCGACGTCGTCGTTGTCGCCGTCCACATTGTCGCGAACGTGAAAGTGGATGTAGTGGATGGAGAGACGATGAAACTCGAGAGGGAGAAACAGGGCGAAACGAGGGTGAAAATTACTGGCAAAAACGAATGTCGTTGCGGTAGCGATGGCGGTTGCGGTTGCGGTTGCGGTTACGGTTGCGAGTTCGGTTACGGGTGCGGTTGCGGTTGCGGTTGCGGTTGCGCTTGTCGTTGCAATCGCGCTGGTCTATCCATAGACGGAATGAGAACAACGCCGCAAGAATAAAGAAGAAGGAACGAAAAGAGAAAACGCCTCAAAGTCGGAGAAGAACGACAAAGGAGTTGCGATGGTGCGCGATATCGGGTACGAGAGCGAAACTGAATAGGAACGTCACGACCGATGCGATGCCTTTCGAAAAGAACCGGAGAATTTGGAACACGGTCGTTGGTTCGCCCGTCGGTGGTGTTAATTTCGCGAGTAATCTTATTTTTCCAATCGCTCGCGTCAAAAAAACGACGTTTTCCTGTTCGGGAGAGGATCGGTGTAATCCGAGAAGGCACCGAGAGAACGAACGCCGAACGAAGGTACTTGCTTAGTTATTGCGCTAAACGTAAAAGTACGACGCCACCGACAACGGGGACGAGTAGTTTTGCTGGAGTGGCGTGGCACAGAGAAGCAGGACGGAGTAGGGCGAGGCGAGGAGCGTTGCGACCGAGCTAAGGCGCTAGGGAGCAATTCCCTTAAATGCCCTGTCGTCCGCAAAAAGCCACTTCGTGTAAAAAACAGCCTGCCGTGGTGCGTTGGTGCGCGTTCCCTCGATACCGTGTGCGTGTCGACACCCGCCGTCGTTTGGTCTATCGCGTTTCGCTCGCTCTTTTTCCTTCTCGGGATTATATTAGTCTTTATGGCATCGATAAAGTGCACCGTCGATTCCTCTACTTTCCGCGACTCGACCCTTCTCGCGCGCGCCCCTCTACCCAATCGACCGCCTCTTTTAGCCGAGTGTCTGAATTTGACATCTCATCCCCACCTCTGACCTTTTCCCATCGACCTGCGATTTTTTTATCCGATCATTCGGACGGCAATCCTTCGAGCCGAAGCCATAAACGCATTCTCGCGGATCGAGCACGAATCCACGCGTGCTTACGTCCACCGATCGCGATCTTTGTCGACCGTGTCTGCATCCACGCGATTTACAACGTTATCGTTACAGCATCGTAATATCGCGTATTTGGATGTGGTTGGCGATAGTTGGCGATGGTCGGACTGGTCGGTCGTTGGCCGATAACTTTCTTCTCTAGGAGAATCGAACCGGGTCGTGCCGGGTCGAATCGAGTTTCGCGCGAGTCGGTAATAGAAACGTCGACGAACCGATTTTTTCAATTTCATTATAAAACACGTTCGAATCGCTGATCTCGCGGTAAATTGAACAGCGCAAGATATTTCCAATATTTGAAGCTATTGCGGAAATCGCAGTCGCTTCAGGAAATGAAACGTGTGTCTAATTTCCAATGCTGGTTCTCGCCGGGTATGTGATCGCGTTCGCGTTCGCGTTCGCGTTGCATTTGCATTTGCGTTCGGTCTCCCTTCCCTCGACCCTTTTTCCGTATCGGCCAAACCGCGCGACCCAATCGCCAACAGGCTGCGCCATCGAAATTCAGTCATCTTACCGTTGGTTACGCTCGAAATGAACGCGACAGTTGCTCGTTCCGCGAGACCAGACGACGAGACATCGTTTTGGTCCGCGACGCGCTGCGTCGTTCGGTACGAGTGTCGCTGAAGGTTTCCGTTGCCGAAGAGGGTCGATCGCCGAGGGTGAAACAGACGACAAATGGTCCGGACACCACCGGTAGACCACGATTCTCGTTCGGTTTCATTTTTCGATCGACGCGACGAGACCGACGATGCGGTTGGCGTACTCGCCAAGTTCGTAGGTGTATCTACGCACGTTGGTCTTTGGCCGCGAGCGAGAAAAAGGGCGGGGGAAGTTGTTGCCGCGGTGGAGTCGTGGAATCGTCGGGACGCGCTGGAAACTGGTACCTTGGTTGGGGTTGCGCGTCGAGGAGCTCGTATCCATCGGTGAGCGGCTGGTTTTCCCATCCCTCGTTCGGTTCTCGCATTACGTATGCGGAATGAAAGTGCCCGATCCGTCGCGGCAGACCGCATTATCGTCTATCGAAAAAATATGAATAAGCTTTCCAATTTCCGACGTTTCGTGACATTTCGCCGGGAGGCTGGCTGGTAGCAGCGGTGCTTTACAATGAAACGCCAACTATACAGCGAAACGTCATCCGATATTTCGTTGCGTTCGTCGCATACGAGATCCAGCATTTACTTGTGTTCGGGGGGCTCGCGTCTCGTCATCGCGATTCTCTTCCACCAGACTTTTCCACGTTTCGATGGAATCCTGCCGATACACCGAGATATTTGCGCGATGCGAATGATTCGCGAAACGAAGCCGAATCGAAACGCGACCGAGATTCCGCGAAACTCGAAAGTTGGAAATCGATCGCCGAGACAAGCGTTTCGTTAAAAGCTCGCGATCGTTTTAGGAAGGAATGTTTAAGAGTGATTTTATAGTGTCCGGCGCAGAGGTCAACCTATCCTCGGATACATCACCCCAAACCCTTCTGTCTTCTTGATGGATCGCGGTTCTCGTTCCCTTCCACGCTCTCTTTCCTTCTCCGTTCTCCTACCTCGTTCTCCCTTGTTCTGCCGGCCACCCTCTTGCCCACTGCCTCCTTTCCCGCGTCCTAGCTTCTCCTGCCCTCCTTGCCACTTGCTCCGAACCATCGCACCCTCCACCACCTCCTCCACCACCAACGCTTTCGACCTCTCATCCCTTCCGATGGATTATGCATCGCGTTCTTATCTCTGTTCTTCCTGCGCGACCAGCACTCCTCCGGTTTCGACTCGATACGGATCGATCTCGATCGAAAATCGAATCGCGGCAACCTGCTCTTTCACGTTGAAAAGAGTCGCGTTCCTTTCTAAACGAGAGACCGTCGACGACAAAAATCGTTCGAGTAACGACGACAACGACGACGAACCGTTTGAAATCCCGAATGAGAACGAACAGTTGGGAGAGAGCTCGAGGAGCTAGGACACGCGACGAGACCGAAGCGCGCGTACCCGAAGTGCAATTTCTCGAGAACGGCAGTACCTCCTGTGTACCCTATCTTTTTATGTACTTTGAAATTCCGTCGATACATCACGCCTCTGAAACTTGGCTCGCCCCGCCTTCGCCACCTCCACGCTCCGCCTTGCCGCGCCAACCCCAACCTTTTCTTCGCCTTCTTTCACCTTTCCTTCTTCCCCCTTTCTCACTCTCGCTCTTCCGCTCTCTTGGTCACAATCTCGTTATTCCTTTCCTTCGATGCGTATATATATATATATATATATATATATATATATATTTCATTTCTCTGCGAAATTATTCCCGAAACGACGTGCGGGCTTCGTGAACGAATAAACTTTTACGATCGATGATATCCGCGCGAGGCATCGCGTCACCTGAACGCATGCACGTAGGTAACTTCGCATAGGAGGAGTAACCGTCGTAAGGAGAAACTGAAAGGTGGAAGTAAAGCGGAACGGAGGTTGCGAGAATGACTCTGAAGGAGCAACGGAAAGCTACGAAGATGGCGTTGAGTCAGGAAAAACATAGAGGTAAACGGTGTTAGCGGTTACGTGGAAAGCCGAGCGATAATAATCTATTAAAACAGCAGATAGAGAGAGCGGAGTATAAGCGACGCGATTGCCATTCCGAATGTACAGAAGAAATCATATTCTCCGACAGACGGGTTTGCTCGTTTTCGGCGAATGTTCGCGAAAAGGCAAAAGACGTTTCCTTCGGGACTCCAAGCAGAGCACCCTTATCTCACACGGCGTCGCTATCTCGCAAATACCCGGACCATCTCCTCGCTTTGCTCTCTCGCCTTCCTTTTTTGCTTTCTCGCTTTCCTCTGCCTCTCTCTCCTTCCCTCTTTCTCGCGTAGCTATATACTCGTACTTGGTTACGTATGTACGTACATACGTATGCTGCTAGGATTTCTTCTTTTTTCTCAGCTCCGCTTCCAACGAACCACGCGTCGGTTTTTCCAAACGATGTTTATTGTCATCGACCTCGAAACTCGCCGTACGCCTGCTCGCCGATCCTTCGATCTTCGAAGAATGATGCTGAAGGAGATGATGGTTCCAACAAACTGCGTGTATATGAATAAAGTGGCTAGCGAAGATGCGAACGATAGCATTCTTTTCGCCTCTTATTTTTCATTTTCGATTTCTCTCGGAATCGGAGCAGACTGGCGAGAATGAAATTTGTCGGGATAATTTGAGCTTTCTATCGGAACATCGACGCGATACTCGCGCGGAAACGGCAAGCACGATTTCTTCGTAAAACTGTTTCCACCGGCTCAGATAAGATTTGAAACGAACTTGACAGTTTATAAGTGACAACCGGTCCTCGGACGCGTTGCTTCTCAAAGGGGAACAGCGGAGCAGCCAAGTAGAAGTTGGCGTAACTTTACGTCGACACGGGAACATAACTTTAATTACAGAAGTTCGTGCATTGTCTAGGAACGTAGGCACGGCAAGAAACCGAGCTCTTTCTCCGGCTAAAGTTTTCCGCGTGTCTCGAGACAAAGCAGTCGGGACCTACCCGCAAAGAGGATCGCGAAAGATCAGAGGGAGAAGGACGAGGCATTGAATCAAGCTCTCTCCCTTTCTTTCTCTTTTTTCTTCGTTTTTTTTGTTCCTCCTCCGTCCCTCTTTGGCTTTCGTATTAATACGTGGCCGATAGCAAAGAGATGAAAAGACCGATTTGAAAAGATGCTAAAACGGAGTAAAAGAAGTGGAACAAAGTGAAGGCAGGAAATACAGGAGAAGAAAATATTAAAAGGAGTGTACCTATTTGACGCGGAAGGATACGTCGTCGTACGTATCATCGAGAGATTTCTTCGCGGCGTCGTCGAAAGTTGATTTCGTTCGTACGACGTACATCTTGATCCGACTTTCTCGTCTTTGCCGAAACGATGATCCGTTTTCCGCTGTATCCATTTACACGAGAATACGATAAAAATTTCCGTTAAGGTTTCTACCGAGAATTTTGATTTTCCCACGTGGAACGGTATTCGCCGATTACGACGATTCCGACAAACGACGCTAGACAAGCGTAGGAGGAGAAAGAGAACGAGAGAGAAAAAATATCGAGAGAGAAAGGAAAAAGATGAGCGAGATCTCGTCCGACACGAGTCGACACCAGCACGCGACCAACAAAAAACCCAAGTCCGGGTTCTCCTACTCCTACGGTACTCTTAATTATCTCGTTAGTCGAGTGGCTGGTAGCCGCTGTTTCTCCAAATAGTCAACCTCTCCCTTTGCTCCGATCGAGCAGAGTCCCGTTTCCATTCCAAAATCCGCGGCTTTCCAGTCGTTATCCAGCGACGTATACAGGAATTTCAAGATTAGGAATCGTTCTACGTTGACGACACTGCTCGCTGGTGCGTATAACGCTGCAAACGGCGCTCGGATTGTAAACGGACGAAAATCGGTACATCCTGGCGATACATGGAAGGCCAGTTGAGGATTATTTTACCGTGTTAACCGATCGGCGACGCGTGATCGCACGGTCGTTCCGTCGCGTTATTTTTCAACGCGTAACAACGGTCTGCATGTTCGAACGTAAACGCTCGCGTTATTAAACGATTGCCTCAATTCAAAGGCAAATTAACGGACAACGGGCTTAAGCCGACTGCTTGCTAACATGCAAACGGTCCCGTCCAATTGAGGACCACCCAAACTGTTCCTTTCGTCTCGAGACGATTCGTATCCCGGTCCTATTGACCGACCGTTCCAGAATGCGAGTCCTCGTCGCGACTCGAATCGAGACCTCCCGTTCTTTCTCTTTTTACTATCTCTCTTCCGTACCATACGAGACACAAAGAGCGACGCGAGATTCAAAACTTCTCGCTCTTTTAACGATACTACGTTCGCGCATCGATGGCAGAAATCGGACGTTTCCAAGTACCGGTATTTACACACTTTTGTAACGAAGAGTGGAAATATGGGCGTAAACCAGCAACGAATCGTATTTCTTTCGCGGAAATCTCCAACAGCCGTGGCTATTGGAGAAGGGTGGAGAGAAAAGCAGGCGAATATGGCACGCGCGATGCGGTATGAATATGCTGGTAAGAAAACGATGAGACAGGAGCAACCGGCACCGCACGATCTGGCTGTTTAACGCGTTCGTTCCAGTTGAATTCTTCTCACGAGGTCGATAAACCTCCACTCACGATGACGATATTTCGTTTAATTAAATAGTGGCGCATGCGGGATCGACCCAAAGACTCGATCGAGTGTTTTCGAACGACGGGACAACGTGCCGACGAATCCTTTCTCTTCTGAATTAAGGTTTATAGAGCTACGTTACGAATTGGGCATGTTATCGTCCATCGCTTTCGACAACGTACCGTTCGGCCACGTGGGTGTATACACTACGTACGAGCAAGCTTTCACGAGCTTGTAGCGATAAACCGTTTTCGAACTACGTACGAAGCCAACGGAATCGAAGACAATTTTAGGAGTATTCTCGTGTAACCTGCCACGGTTCGGATCCATCTCAACTTTGCCCGTTCCCTAGAGCCTGTTCTTCTTTTACTTTTCCCAGATAAAACGACAGCTAATCGATAGTCCGTCAAGTTTCCCCTTTCCTTCTTCTATTTTAGGCGATAATTTTTTTGTCGCTACCCGACAATCTTCATTCTTACGTTTTCCCTTATCGTCCGCGATAATATTAATTATCCAAACAACGTCGATTCACACGCGCGAGATGCTGTTGCATCTAGAGCCGATCGATTCGAAGAAACTTTACGCGTCAACGATTTCAAAGAATAACCAGAGAGCGCGAACGACCATCGTTCTTTCGACGATACGATAAACGATCGTGTCTCGGAAGTTGGATTGGATGTTAAACGGGTAAAAGCACGCGCGATCATACGTAGTTAATCTAGAAGAAGGGAAGAGAGAAACAGAGAAAGAGAGAGAGAGAGAGAGAGTGCAGAAGAGAGATTCGGAATGGGTTAGGTGGAGAGTAATCGGGAGCGAGAAATAGGTAGATACATATATGGACGACGTGGTGTAGAGCATAGGCAACGCGCGAGGGGTGAACGCGCGCGTCGGCTAGATGCGATCGGACAGATGCGATATTGCCGTCGTAGCCCGAGTTGGTTCCTCGTGATCTTGACATTTCCTGTGGCGCACATCGCACACGCCAGCATCGTCCCGTGTATACGTACGCGCCTACCGCTATGCCTGCGTACCCTGCCTACCTTCCTCTCTCCTCCAAAAACGACGCGTTTCCGTTCCTCTCCTTTCGCCTACTACTTATCTATATCTGTCCTTTTGTCCGCTGCTGTCCCTATCCGCGCTACTGCCGTCCGATCTAACGCTCTCGCTAAATTCCCCAAGGATTCCTCGCATTCACCCCTCGGGTCGTCAGCCTTGCCTCGCCTTAGCAGTTTCAAGTGTCGCCAGCGTTCGCGTTTTCGTCGCTCCGATTCGTCTCGATACGTACTGGCCGCCAACATCTTCGTTTCTCGAGGAAGTAAACGTTTTCTCACAGCTGTTTAGTCTGGTACGACCGTCGACGACCATCGACCTCGAAGCGGAAATCCTGTCCTACGATTTTGTTCGTTTCGATGCTACGGCAAGCCAGAGATCGTACTTGTACGCCTGTTATTCCGCGCTACTACCGAAACACGCTCGATCGTTCGATCTCGATGAAAAGAAGAGACGAATCGTACGCAGATCGAAAGCGAATCGACGAACAGACTCGCTTTTAAACGGTGAACGATAGGTGTGACCGTCCCTACCGGTGCCATAAAACGACCGTAAGGAAGAGCGAATGACGAAACGCGCGTTTGCCAGGGTTTCACGAAGACGTTCTAAATCGGTACGAGCTGCGGTCCAGCAAATTGCGATAAAGTGTGTTAAATGGCGATGGACGAACGAAAGAAGGGACCGTTTTTGAAAGGTGGTAAAAGGAGAAGGAAACAGACAGCAGCTGGATATAAGCGCCGTGTGGTGCGGATCGGCATAATTGTTTCGTGGGCGTGTACGTTCGACCGGCAAAGTGGGCGAGTATCGCGTAACGAGCTTCGAACGTCTGCCAAATATAGCGGAACAATCGGCCGGACAGCCGATGTTCCGCTACTGGCGACAATGAAACGTCGAGGCACATAGAACGTCTGGAAATCGGTGGAAAAATCTTCGGTTTCGGACGGCACGCGGTCGCATTGACCCCACGCGTCACTTTCAAAAGCCGACAAACGTCTCACTTTGTGCGGGTCACGCCTCGTTGCAACGAACCGTTTAATCGTTCCTTTCGGCGCAACAATGCCTGTGCGTGTCTTGGGCGACTTTGTCGCCGCGCGAACAAAATTCGGATCGAGAGAATAGCACGGTAGGAGGATACCTCGAAGTCGATAGTATCGTTCGCACAACGATATAGAAAAACACGCATTATAGAAACGTCGATGGGATAAGCTGTAAACGGATAGATGAGCGCGTGCGTGTGCTCGCACACACGGTCCAGCGGATAGCGGAGCGACGGTTCGTGGAAGGAGCGATCCTCACCATAAAACACGGAGAATCCGCAGCTTTATTTTATTTCATTCAATTCTTCTTCGGGGCGACAACCGTCGCGGGAATATGGAATCGAGTTGTTACGCGACAGCTCTCGCTGGATGACGAGAGCAGAGAGTAGGTAGGAGGGTAGGTGGATATCGGCGGTTTTGTTCGCAGGGGACAGACTTCGGAGTCGGACGACACACGGCGCATAAGCAAGTGGCGCGGCCACGCGCTACCACGCTTTATTATACGCTAGTCTTCGCAATCGCCCGTCGTTTTTTCTTACCCTTACCCTTACGCTCCTTCTTCTCTTCAAAAGACATTCGTTCGCGTATCGGTCGGTCCCTGGTCTCTGGCCTCTGGTTAGAAGAAATCGTGATTTTGGCTTTTCAGTTAGCTTTGGATCGTGTCACGGTGATTTAGTCGTTAGGTCGAACGTACGCCGACGGCCGATGGAACGGGTGGAAAAAAACGGAGGGTATTTTGCGAGGAAAAAGCGGAAGGCAGCAAGGTATACCTAGCATGCGTCGGTAGTTGCGGTGCGGTGGAAGAGTCGCAGGATGAGGTCGAGGGAATGAGTCGAAGCAGTCGGAGAAAGAGGAGGAGGAGGAGGAGGAGGAGGAGTGGGCGCAGGAAAAAAGCGATGCCGTAAAGCACTCAGCAGGGAGCGTGATCCGCTTACGAAAGTCAGGTGGGCCTGCGTTACTGCGTTACCAAGTTACCGCTTTACCTAGCTGTTCGCGGCACATCCATATACGCGTTACGATACGGGACGTTGACGATGTTTCACTTTTACCCTGCTCCAAAAAAAATCTGCAGGCTTTTACGACTCGGCGTCGATACGTGCCCGGCGATTGACGCCTTTAAGTTCGTTCGAGGCAACGAACGACGCGTGAAAATCGTTGCGCGAAATTGTCCGCCTTTTAATAGCGCCGCGCTGCTAAAACAAGGTAAAGGAGGGCGTGCCAGTAATCGAGATGATTCCAGGAATCGTAGAACGACGAAAACGAATCGTGACCGAAACGAAGCTGAATCGGTGCTGGTGGAACGATCGAGGAAGATAGCGATTCGTCGATCCTGAAAAATAGCTGGCGAGACGAGAGTAATCTCGTCAAGGCGCAACGAACGAACGTGCTTGGCGGGCGTGTCGTTCGCGATCACCTCGTTGAAAAACGCGTTTAAACAGCGAGATAGCCGCGTACCGATGCAACGAGTACAGTCTGACATCGGCATCGCGAGCGTTGCCGCGATGCAAAAGACCTTTGGTGGTCTGTAACGGCATTGTAGCTGGGGCGCGCGACGCTTTCCATAGCCGGTGCTTTCCTTCCAGAAGAGCGAGCCTTCCAGAAGAGCGTGTCGTTTAATAAGTTAAGCGACGACGGCGCAGCTGCTCGTCTTAATGAAACATTAGCTCGGATCTCGACGCAACCGTTGTCCTCCATATTTTCCTGGTCGGCTGCTCTCGGTCGCCTCGTAAACCTTCTCTCCGCGTTTCTTCCATCATCGTTCTCTCGCACTCTGCCCCTATCTCTCCTCCATCGTCTTCTTTTACTCTGGTCGCAGGAGCGGTACGGTCGCGGTCGCGAGACTCGTAAATCGAGAGACGAGCGAGTCCCATCGATGACACGGTTATATAAAGAGACGACACGAAACGTTATTGCTAAACGCGTTCAATTGCCGTTCTAGGACACTCCGATTCTCGTTCAATCCGACCCGTGATCAACATCGCGACGCGACGCAACCAACTTGGTTGCTGTGCAGCCCCGCATCGTTGCCGCTCTGCCCCGGATTTTCATCTCGATCGTTCAATCTCCGCGTCATCGTCGACTCGCGAGGTCAACGCGAGCATTTAGCCGCATCTACGGTTGCGACTGCCAATCATCGAGCTCCGCCCTTCGTTTCGTCGGTTTTGCAGCCAGTTTCTCTTTTCTGCCGCGAAAGAAAATAAGGTGGAACGGATACGATGTACGTGACCATTGAGGCAGACGAACGGACGAGACGCTCGGTGTTACCGCGTAACTTGGGACAAAAACCTCGTGGAATTTTCGTCAACTTTGACTCCTCGAAACGATCGTCGTGAACGACAATCGTAAAATTTCGCGGTACGATAAATCGGTAGAAAGTGGAAACTCGCTTTGGGTTATCCCTGTCTGCGAAGCGGGAAAAGATGTTGGCGTGATGGCAGAAAGCATCGCAGGAAACAGAAGGGAAATACGATTGTTTAATACCCGACGCAATAATGTAATTATTGGATTTACGCGGACGCGCACAATGTTGACGATCGGAAGGGGAAAGTCGAAAGGCGGATAGAAAAACGGAGCGTTCGACGCGACGAAAAGGTGGAAGATGAAGAGGGGAGAGGAGACAGAAGGCAATAGAGCCGGGCATATTCGCGCTATAGATAGGAGCAACGAGCGTACGACCACCGGCTACGGAGACTGTGGGGTAGTAGTGGCTACCGGCTTGTCTCGCTCGGAGACGCAACTTTTTTTGCGTTCACCGGCGCGGCGGAGTCGCATTATTACGGGTGTGTGCCGTATCGCAAACTCTCGTTCATCGTGACTCGTATAAAGGCGTATACGCGAGACTGGTCTATTCAGAACGTAATTAAAAGCTGCATTCATACGAGCTGGCTGTTCCCTCGCGGCGAGCCTTTCCTTTGCGACAGACTTCTGGAAGTCAACCACGACAATGCATCTCTTCGTGGCCTATTGTTCCTTCTCGTGACATCTCTGCCTTTTTTACTGCCACTCGAGTCAGCGTCGGCGTTTATCGCTTAGCGTACTACCAGAAAAGAAGAACTCCGTGTCCACGTTCGAACGTGCCGCGTCGCTCTTTGATTCGCTTCCGAATCGCTGTATGAAAAGCCGGTCCTGTGTTTTCGCGTCCCGCCACAGCCCGTTCACTGTATAACTTTTGCCCAAGCCGACGCATCGAACGACGAACGCGATCGTAAAACGGGACGGCTGTCCAAATCGATCGATAAAAAGATCAAGTACTCGAAAATGTTATTCTCTGGAATCGATCGGTCCGATCGACCGACCGGACCGATCGACCGATGGTCTAACCACTAGCGTCGATGTCCTGGCAAATATATGGGTGACATCAGCATATGCATGAAAGAAGGGTAGACGCTGTCAACGTGGGTGCTCGCTATCGATTGCCTCTCGATTCTTGCACGTTTCGCGTTACGATTCTAGCAAACCTAACCCAAATCTAACCCTAGTTGTTCGTTCGAAGGGAAAACCAAAAAGATGCAGCCAGCTATCGAAACCAATATACATACATACATACATACGTACGTACGATATTTTGCATCGGTTTTCTCCGTACGATTTTCTCGTTCCCTCCGCACGACGATACGTAACAGATGGAAAACTGTGGCGATCCTTAATAGGGTAGGAAAGTAGGCAATATCCTACTAAATCTTGCTAAATCAGAGTTAACGAAGATGATTCTTTTGTTACGCGTATAAATCCTTTCATTTGCTACGGCTAGACCGATTTTATACAATTTTCGTTTTGCATTTTTTACGCGTCACGTTGCGGTTAATTAGAAAAAGTCGATTTATATTTATGAGGCAGACGGTTCCGCGAAACATTCGAATATTCACAGCCGACAGATTTCAGCTTGCTCGAATTCGAAACGTTCGAATTACCGAGTGCTATTCGTCGTTGGAAAAATCCAAGTCGTTTAGCCGCGCCTGCCGCGTTTCTTCTATTTGGACGCGTACAAGCGTACGTTATACACGCGTAACCGTACGTGTAACGAATCGAAGGACGATAGGAATCGAAATTTTTCGAAAAATTCGTCGCTCTTCCTTCCTTTCCGTCTGCATTTTCTGCGTCGTGAAAAGAAGAGCACCGCCCGCCTGTTGTCGGGCTAACGAAAAGGAAGGAAGAGACAATACTTGACTTTGATTGTGGTTCGTTAGTGACTCTGGGGAGTTAATTAGCGAAAAAGTTAATTTCTTGTTCGCTCATAATCGGACGCCCCTGATGAAATACGAGCTTGATAAAGACGGTTGAAACCAGAGTTTTTGGAAGGTGGGGAAAAGAAGGGTATGTCAGCTGGTAAATAGATTAACGTCGTTCCACGGAACGTACAACTAAGTTTACGCCGCGTGGTAAATACGCCGCGTACCTACGTCTCGCTAAGACGAAAAAGAACCGCGTAAGTAGGTACATACGTATATATAGTCGTATCGTATCGCGATGTTTATCAACCTTCCGATCGATCCACGCCAGCCCGCTCATCCTCTCGGCACGTAAACGCGTCGAATGCGTGTAACTACCTTTCCCGTCTTCGTCATTTTTCTTCCTTTTTTCTCGTCCGTGTTGCGGCAGATTTTTCACGAAAGAAGGAAAGAAACGTCGGGGACGAAGAAAAAGAAGGATAACGATGAGCGATGTTACCTGGAGGTCCTGGAAAGAAAAATATTTTTATTTCGTTCCGTCCCGTGCGGATCGCCCGTTGGCGATGAACTTTCTGAATAATTACCAGCGGTATGAGCTTGATTCATCACCGAAGTTCGCCTACCTAAGATGCTTTATCTGCGCGTCGCAGTCTCTGCGAAATTAATATGCTAATACCCGTGTGGCTCCCTCTGCTTCAACCCCGTACACCCCGAAGCGCTAGCTCTCAACCTTGTCGTCCCTACTCTCCGCTTCTCTCTGCTATCCCCGACCATCGACTCCCGCGTTTTCAGTCCACCACAACCAACCCCTAAACCGGAACGGATCGGCAAACACGAGTATGGACTGTCTCATTTACGAGCTCGTTTCTCCATCACGCTAATTCCCAATACTCTGCCTCCCTCTGTCCGTCTACCTATCGCTTTTTCTCATCTTACGTCGCGTCCTCGCTTCTTCACTCGTCACGCGCCTGTACATCGCTCGAATCGGCCGAGTTACACGGTTCCGTCCTAATAATACGAATAATACGAATAATACGAATAATACGAATAATAGGCAAAATCGCGCGAATCCAAATATCCGGCGATATGCTTGGCGATTCGCGAGTTACCAACAGTCGAATCGTCGGAATCGTTCGGACCGTGATTAATCGGGGTGATTGCGCGTGACGCGTCGTTACAACGATTTACGCGTACCTACGTACGTATACGAGATATAAAGTGGCCAGTAACGCGGCAATTATCGCTCGTTTGCTTCAATTAACGGTTAACAGCTTCTCTAAGAACGGTATTAAATCGTAGTCGACAACAACTCGAGTTGTTCCATCCGTTTTATCGAAATAACGAATACCGCAACGTTGCTCCTTCTCTATCTTGTCGTATTCGTTTCTTTTCTTTTCTTTTCTCTTACCGCGTCGATACGTAGCTAAAGGAATGAAAAACGGTACGAAGGAAAAAAAGTGGGCCGAATACAACGATGCAACAGACAACGATAAATTGTTGGAAATTTTCAAACGGCTATCGTCGCGCGTAACGAAAATGTTAATCGCAGCGCGTAGCACCGGTACGTGTACGTAAATGTCTGTATTTTTAACGTTACACGCGATCGTTGAACGTTTCCAGCGATAATTTAATCGAAGAAAGTTGGCGTATTCGGACGGTTTCGAATCGATCGGGAGTTCGGCTGGAACGCGCATCCCTGCGATTAACCACGGATCACGGTAATTGAACGAGGCTTCGGTGAAACCACGAAAAAATTGATCCACCGACGGCTGGGCTATTGTGTAATTTAGTAATGAAGTCTGTGCGTCGTTCGAGCGCGCGCCACTAAATCACAGGACGTAGATTGGGGCGCGCTCGGCCAGCTGTGACCCAGTGCTTTCCGCTAATTTGCCGTAACTCTCGTCCTCTACACCACCTCTATCCTTAGCCTACTGACAAAAAAACATACCTACGTTTTACCAATCTTCTCAAAACCTTCCGACAATGTCTATTTATTATCTATCTCTTTATTCGACTACAACGGAGCGTTCTATTTTCGCCAAATACTATGAAAAAACGTTTCTTCGGAGGCCGATCGACGCCCGGATAGTGCGCGCAACGAAGAGTCAAAGGTACAATGGGTTTATGCCTTAACTTAACGTATTGGAACCTAGGGAAAAAGGAAGGGGAACTCGTAGAGATATGCATGTGTACGTTATATGGTTCGTGGTATGTTGAATATGCTTGCTATGTCGACTCGTGTTCCGGTTTTGATGCGTGCGCGAGATAAGCTTGCCCTTTGTTACCACGACTCGTGTCTTCGAGACCCAGGAACCACCACCGCGGCTTTTTACCTACGATCTTTCTTTTTTCGGTGTCTCCCGTACTTGTTTCTCTTTTCCACCTTGTTCGTGGTCGCTCGTACCTTCCTCCTCCCTCTCACTTTACTTTCTTCTCCCTTCGTACCTTCTTCTTCGGTACCATGCTAGATTCTGTCGAATCGTGCACCTCCCGTGGTGCAGCATAATACTTTCAGATCGCGCACCATCGTAAACTTTCGTCGCGTTGCACGTTGCTTCGGCTAAACCACTTTTCTTTCGTTTCGCCGAATACTTTTCACTCGGTTTTGCATCCGTCTGGATAATTTTTCCCAACTTTTCATCGGCAACCAGCTATACGCGCGTGATCGTCGATTCCTATCCTAAACGGTTTCGTTGGTTTCGTTGGTTTCGTTGGTTTCGCTGCTTTCGATGTTGCTGTTCGAACAAACGACGACGTAATACAGAGGTAATCAATTTTTTCTTTACTTTTTTATTTCATTTGGATGCACTTTACGATCAATTCTTCCATTGAGAATTTTAAGTAAGCAGGTAATCAAACGAATGGCGAATGAAGCGAAAAAGGTATGGAAATATACGTTTAACGAGAACGAAACGCGACCGATGTATCGTCTCGTTGAACGTTCGAGAAGAATCGAAATGGCAAATTAACCCGCCATTGTCGGTTATCAGGTTAAATTAAACGACAATTTGATGTCAACGTTGTTGCGCATTTAGGATTCGCAGAAACCAACAAAGAATAACGTATCTAGCGTTTATACATACGATTTGAATAATCAAAGATATCATGCTTGTTTTGCATAAAATTTCAATGTTTTCCGTTTTAACGTACTTATGTAATCACGAGTCAAAGGTTATCTCCGTTCTTTGATTGGTTATTGGCTCGTCGATATCGAAGCGGCGGCAAGCAAACGTTTTAAACGTTTTTTCGATCGAAGTAAAATTACAGAAATACGAAAACTTGGTCGGAGAGGACCAATTTTGGATTTTCTTACAAATCGAAGAATTTAAGGAATCGAACGTGATCGTTGCTGTTACGTAATCGATGCGACATGGTTTCGATGCAACGACACACTTCCAGTCGATAATATAATCGGTCGAAAGATAACGTTACCAGGGTCTGGTTTTTTTTCCTTCTTTTTTTTTTTTGCAGATTTTAGCAGAAAAACGTCAGCGTCATGGAGAAACGCGGAGTAGGGTTAGACCGCGTCGAGCAAAGAACGGAGAATGGAAACAGGGCGTAGCGAGGAAAGGTAAGACAGAGTGGGATGCGCAGAAAGGGTAAGTAACGCGAGGCAAGGCGAGACGAAAGGAGACAGAGGGCGAGAGAGCAGGCACTAGGCAAGGCCAGACGAGTCGTGGAACGGCACAGGATACGCCGCATGCGATAGAACGGACGGGACGGAACGGAACTGCAACGTAGCGCAGGACTGGGGTTCGGTATGGACGCGAGTGCGGGTACGAGTACGAGTACGGGTACGGGTACGGGTACGGGTACGGGTACAGGTACGGGTACGGACACAGGCACGGGCACGGGCACGGGGCACGGGGCACTGGGTACGGGGTACGGGGCACGGGGCACGGGGCACGGGTACGGGGCACGGGTACGCCGGTCGAAGAGAACCGAGCCAGGGCATCGTCGAGATATGCCCTGCCTACGGGTGCAACGACCCCGATGACCTTTGTCCGGTCTGTGCTCCGGCCTGGCCCCGCCGGTACCACCGAGCCGCTCGATCCACTGTCTCCTACCTCCGAACTCGGACTCGAGGGACGACGAACACGATGCATCGCGGCACCGAACCACCGGACGATTCTCGACCTACCACCGGCGAATCTCCACTCTCCTTTCTACCTGTGCTCGCAAACCAGAATCAACGATCGTTTCTATATATATATGTATATATATACCTATTTACGATATTCGCTTCTCTAGCGTACGAGCGAACAGAGAGAAAGCTCGATCGTCTCTACGTCTCTCTCGCTTTCTTTTCTTCTTTTTCTATATCTCTCGGTGTACGTATTTTGACAAAATTGTTAGAACTAAAATCTCGTTACCGAACAGCCGACGCAGCCGTCGCCTACGCTCGGCGTCTGTACTTTATGCGTCTGTTAAAGGAGATTTTTCGTTCGATTTCTGCAACGAGGCGGGGGACGTTTGTTCGCGCATTTCGTTATTCTTGTGTGATCAGAGAGCGTTAAAGTCGCGGCTCGTAATTAAGGTAAATTCGTGGTAACGGTAAGACGGAACGAAGGTCAACTACGTTCTAGTTCTCACGCGAGATCTGGTCGCGCGAGAAATAATCGGGGCAACGCGAGTTACCCGGTGAAAAGTATCCAGGAGAAGGACGGGTCGTCTTTCGAGGTGAGGTTTAATGACGCTATAAAGATCTGGAGATGGTTAGGTGGACGAAAACGAGCAACGGACAGAGTGTGCTTCGCATTTTTTCGAGTACAATGACCGTGTTGCTCGCGATCGTGGCGAGATCGTGCGACGTTTCCTTGGAAAAGTGGTATTGTACCGGTGATACCAACCTCCGTTATCCTTGTCTTCTCTCGGATGCGTAAAACGAAAGATACTCGTTAACCTTCGCTGGTCGCTCTAGCTGTGTCGCGTCACCGTACGACATAACCGATTAAACCGAGTTTACGGTCGATCGCTGTTCCGTCGTTGCGAAGATACGCGTGTACGAGAAATCAAAATCGATGATCGACGCGTTCGAATACCCCGAACCAACTCGACCGTCGTGCGCGACAAACGAAATCGAGTTCGCAACGCGCAGGTGTCGTTACGCTAATTTACCAGCTCGTTTCGAAGGGTAGACTAATTATCGCGCATGGGAAAACATCCTTCGAACCTTCTGACTAATTTGTGTAGGGAAACCAGAAGGAAATGGAATAGGGTGAGCAAAGAGATAGATAGATAGAGAGCTAGAGAGAGAGAGAGAAAGGGAGAGAGAGAGAGAGATAAAATTATTTCGCGATACTTTCAGCGTACACAGCATCGATCTTCGTGACAACGCATATATCTTGTTATCTGTTTCTTTATCTGTATATCTGTTTCTTTCGTTTCTTCGTCGCACGCTGTCTGACGAACGAACGTTGTACACGTATTTGGTTACCATGGACGTTGAATTTGCCTCCACGGAGTAGCACGGACAATCAGAGTTTTCCAACGTTTTATATTCGAAAAGAACGTCGCGCGTTATCCGGGAGAAATTTAACGCGCGTTTAAGTACTCCGTGCATTCAAACGGTCGTCTTTATCATCAACGATCGCGAAAATCGTCGACGAATTTCCGTTTCGTACTCGGAGAACGAGACAAAAAGGAGATGAACGTAGCGCTACGCGAGACTTCGAGAAACTACGTACATCTACGATACTCTAACTCGCTCGAAATTGTTTTCCAGACGTGCTTCGTCGAACGCGTGAGATTCGTCCAGTTCGGCGCCCGTTTGCACCAGCGGTCGTGTATCATTGTCTTAGCGTTTCGATCAAGAATCGACGTAAAATTCGACCGAGAACGTTGCGAATCGTTGCGGTCGCATAAACGCGTACCCATGGTTGCCTCGGTGATCGTATAGACGGAAGAAAAGGCAGCCGCTAGAAAATGATATCACATAGCATCTCTCGGCTCGACTCTCTACGTAACGCGCATACGTAATGAGGAAACGAACGACCGGCTGAACGAGAACGCACATGCCGCGTCCCTTTCATTTCTTCCCCTTTGCTTCTCCTTCCTCGCGTTCTTCTACGCCGCTCTCCTGTCCGTCTTCGTTTTCGTCTTCGTTCCCATCCATCTTCCTTCCTATCCTTCTCTACTTAACGATTCGCGGTAAAATACGGTTCGTGTAAGATACGACGACGATTACGCACCTTGATCGCAACGAATTCGTTTCGCAATTCGCGCGAAATCTAATCCAAAAACGAACGCACGAATAATCGCGAGGACGATCAGCCAGCCGAATCACGACGTCCATCGGCCGACGAAAAGGCGCGTAACGACGCCGAGTTGGAATCGTAACGGCGGTACGAAACGGTGGACGAGCGAGGAAATTGCAACGATCGCGGAATCTACGTATAAAACTACGAACGAAAGATGACTACCGGTATGGTTGGGAAGAATCATGCAATCGCGTAATTATCGTTATTAGAGCCGAGCACGGAATTGAGAGCAGCTTGCCTTCAACGATCAAACGAATCGAGCGGAATGACTCGGTAGCGCGCACTCGCTCCTAAACGCTGTGCCATAAGTTCGCCGTGACACGTCGATCGCATCGATTCGCTCGATATCTAAAAATCGAACCTTTCTTTTCTCGTGCCGATGATATCGCCATGATATTTCGAAACTTGTTCTTGCAGTATTCCGAAACCGATGGTTGTCATCACCGTTGTCATTGCGTGTCGTGCGTTTCTAAAAAAAAAAAAAAAAAAAAAACTGCGTTCCATGCGAGCGACTATTAGCAATGATTAGTAGTTTCTTGCGCGTTCGCTTGTCGTCAGCCGTGTCGACACTGAGCGTTCGGGCTATCTCTTCTACGATAGAAAAAAGATACAGGGTCGTGTGCTTCGTATTCTCGTTGACCTTGCAGTTTTTGTAAATGAATCGATCGGAGATGAAAAAAGCCGCGTTAGATCGTTTTCGAGCAAAAATAACCAACGATACGAGTTCCAGGACGTAACAAGATCGCTCGTTCGTTTCGAGTCATAGTTGGGAAAGCGCTGGGTGGTTGGTAAAATCGACGGAAAGCAGCGCCTCTTAAGAAGAGAAATCGCGTAGGATGGAAGTTTGTAGAGAATCGTTAGCGCGGCGTGGCGCGGCGTGTCGAACGGTGCGGAAGAAAAAACGTATGCAAACGTGAAACAAAGAATGGAAGGAATGCACGTAGCGGTCCAGATACCTGTCGGCGATCGAGCGAGTCGAGTGGTTCGCGGCAGCCCCTCTTTTACATATCGGCGAGCTATACGCTCGCGATAGATGCGATGCGGCGATATCGCGGCGCCAACCACCACCGTTCGCGTATCGCACCCGCATCCTTCTTTCCTAAAACGTCCGCGCGCCAAGAAACCGGAGGAGAACAGCGGAGAAAAACGGAGAGGCGCTGGACCGACGAACCAGAAGTCAGCCAGAAATGGACGAGGACGTGGAAGAGGAGGAGGCGAGCAAGAGGGAAAGAAGACGAGGAAGATGAGGAAGATGAAGAGGAAGAAAAAAAAAAGAGAGGAAGAAGAAGGAGAAGGGGAGCGGCGGGGTGAAGGCGAAAGAAGATTGCAAGGGCAGATGGTGCAAAGATCGTACCATTGTTTGCTTTCTGACAGCGATAAGTTCACAATAAAGTTACATTCGTTTCCAAGTAAATGTCTGTCCTCTGTTTGCGTCTGCTTCGTCTTTCTTCGTTTTAACCAGTCGAGTATCCTGTCTCGGTCGCATTCTCGACTTCTCTGCTCGGTACCGCGACCGCGTCGAAGCACCCTCGCATCCGACGATAACCATAACTCTCTTCGCACCCGCGCGTCTTCCGCTTCTTTTTTACTTCTTCTTCCTATGGGCTTGCCTCGCTTCGTTCCACACGGTCCTCCCGTGTTGGCACCTTTTTCCTTTTTCCCCGCGAGTCTTCCCCTTAATCCTTTTCCCTTTTCTCTTCTCGATCTCCGAACAGGCAGCGTTTCGAATCGAAGTTTTCTCAAGGTTGGCGTTTCGCGTTATCCAAAATGACGCGAAGAATGGCGCGTAACGACAGGGTGAAGCAAGACCGAAACGACTGACGGAAACTATAAGATCGGAACACCCGGTCGTGCGTCTGATCAACGCGTTGCGTCGGGTTGCGTCGCGTATCTAACACTCGTACGTGTATATACGCTTAATATCGCTCGATTAGCCTCAATTAAACGGACAGTTAAATACACATTCCGCGCATAGCGAAGTGTCCGCGAAGGCACGCGTGTCGAATCGAGCCTCCCCCTTCCCTCCGTTCGAAACCTACACCCTTCCGTAAGTTTCTTCTTTCTCTCCCCTCTTTCTCTCCCAATTTCTTCTCTACCTTGATCTCGTTATTTTACGCTCGTATTTAAGTACGTGGAACACGCGTAAACGTCTTCCAACGAGATAGCCCATCGACTCTCGCAAACCACCCGGTCGTAGTGCGAATTCTGAGACGACGATTACGTTGGCGATTCGAAGCGATCGATTAAAGAACAAGGAGAACAGGAAGGTTGAAAAAACGTAATTCGAACGCTCGAATAAAAGAAGCTATTAGATGTTAGATGTTGGATCAAGATTTGATGATCAAGTAACGATATTAAGGAAGCGAGAGTGGAAGATGCAGAAAACGTTTAGAGGCCGTTACAGAGGGTAGAAAGAAAGGAAGGACGGAAGAAAGGAAGGAAGGAAGGAAGGAAGGAAGAAAGGCAGAGCAAAAGGAAGAGTTGCGTAGGAACGATGCATCGGGCGGGTAAGGTGGTCGCGTAGCGGTTGGAAGCCTGTTTCGAAACGTTCGACGCATTCCGAGAAACAAGCGGTCGTTCGTGGGAATAATTTAAGAACGGCTCGCATCTGCGCCAGTTATGACAGACCGAGCCATTAAGTGGTCGTGTTTATTTTTAGAGGGAGCCGAGCTAGCGTAAAGTGGAACTCCTAATTGTTCTCGTTAACGCTCTACTCGCATCTGTCTGAACCCGTGAACTTAAGACGAGGATCGAGTAACCTCGATGTTGCGACGTCGTCGCGGCCGATCACGAGTTTGCTCGCGCGGTGACGAACAGGCGTTGCGTTAATCGATCGACGAAACGCCGAGCTGCTCGAACAGCATAAAAATAACGCGCGTACCGCCAGCCTTTGCACGATTTCCAATCGACTCGACCGTTTTTCCTTTTGCAAGTGGACATTGTCCACTAGTCTGACATCGAAGTCTGATATCTAATTGCGAATCCGGCGAATCGATCTGTGCTCCTTTGTTTCGTCCGGTGCTCGGTATATAAAAATGCGATTGTCAGTGACGCGAACGTGCGTACCTGTAATTAATGCAACGGAGTAGCACCGATCGTGGGGAAAACAATCGAAATACATGCGGTAGTCGATACGGAGAACGCGGTCGGTGCGAGGTAGAACGACGCGTCGATTCGTAACGCTTGAACATATCGAGAATCTATAATACGAACATAAAGGCGGCTCGACTTTTGAACGGTAACGTATTCGTTCGCGTTCTCAGGGGTCGCGCGGTCACCCTAACTATAGTCCGGAGAGCTTTACGCGTGGCGCAGAAAGAACGAGAGAGGCTCTGTACGAATAAACTCGGTCGCATTTCGCAGGCGCACCAGAGGAAAAAACGGATTTTCTATTTACGATGACCATTTGGATTTTCTCTCGGCTCGGTAGGGAGGGGTCCGCAAGAGAAGGGAAACACGCAGCCTGTGATTTCGTCAGCTTTATACCAAAATTCCTGCATAAAGGGCCGGCTGGCTAAAGGACAGGACACCCCTCAGCTTTATGCCATTATTACGTATGCAAGTGTGGCTCGATTCTCTACCCTAGAGCGACGGTAAAATATCTGTCCGAGTCTATGCTTTCTCCTCTCTTCGTCGTTTAGTCGCTCGTCTATGTAACGATCCTGCTATACCGATCGGAATTTATCAAACACTTGGACGATCGATCACCAATGACGTACATATTTCTTTCGGATTCGCGTACGATCGCTGTTTCACTAACCGAAAAAAGGGAGGGAAAAGAACGATGTTCGAGAACGCGTTAAGCCATCCTTTTCGCTCTTGAACGGTTTGAAGTCACCAGTTAATTCGAACGAGTAAGGCAGAGGTTTCTTTTATTTATTCTCTTTATTTGGTTGCGTTGTTCGGTGACTCGTCACGCCCAAAATAAAGGGACAAGTTGGCTGGGACATCGCGCGAGGAGGTCGGGTTAGTCTCGTCCTCGATCGTCGGCTCGCTTCACCGCTGCGGAGAACTTTCGCATACAAAGCGTTCACCGTGCGGAATATTCGACGACTCGATGAGAAAAGAAATTAGGCCAAGGGTCGAGGAGGAAGGGAAGGGCCTTTCGGATTGAATTTTCGACCGAGTTTGAAAGGGACGGACGATGCTTCGACGATACTTTGAACACGAATGAAATCATCGGTCGAATCGAATCGGTCGAAAGCTCGATCGTTCGTTGTCGCCCCCGAATTACCAAAACAGGCAAAGATAAGCGTTCTAGATTATTCCAGGTACTTAAACAAAGTGTCCATTCGAGAGTTTCTTCCGATAGTTTCTCCCGAGAGTACCGTCGACTCGTGTGTCCACTCGAGAGTAACGTGGAGAATACGAGCGAGGTATACTTGGCCTGAAAATAGATATTTTATTAAAGGGCCGACAAGGCTCGTCAATGGCAGAGAACGATGTTAAATTAACGCAAGACAGCGGTAAATCGTTTACGAAAAATGTGCAGCAACAAAGAGCGTGTTCTTTAAATTGCAAACAACTACCGTCGAGAGCGTGTCCTAAGTTTCCCGAGAAAAAGAAAGTTAAAGACGAATAAACGATTTATCGTCCATCAAACCTTATCGGCCATCGTTACGACGAATTACAAAAATAGAGCAACATTTCGATTTTTCAAGCTTCAATTCTAAAGAAACGGTCCATTGGGATCGAAAATAAAAAATACGTACGTTTTTCAGTCTTTATCGACAAAGAACGATCAAAGCACACTTGATAATTTAAAGTATAATCGAATACAATCGACGATATTATGCGCGTTTAAACGATTATTTTAACGTTTGCGGCTCGGGAGTACCATTTCCCTTTGTCCAACGAAGCTCGAACTTTACGTAGTTTTCTTCATTAATTGGAACTATTCCGAAGAGTGGTAGAGAAAAAATTCAACGGACAAAAATAAGAGCCATCCTACATTCGTTGCTTTCCTCGAGATGAAGGGAGATTTTCGATAGTAATACGACTTCGTATCGATCGGAGAGTAAATCGCGCGAGTATCACTCTCGACGCAGTGAAAAATGCTCTCGAGAATGACTCGCGATAGTTTTACTCTCCGGTGGATACTTTGCGTTACGATAGACGTATCAACGGTTAATATACACATATCACGCATAACGTCGGCTTCTGTTGGTCGAATTTCAAAGAGCGAGTCGGTTGGTCGAACGGAGAGAACGGAAACGAGAAGGAAAGACGGGGAATCGGTGATTCGTACGATTTTCATCCAGGATTCGATGGAAAAAGATAGTTGTTGGCAGAATAATTTCGTGCGAATGATAAACATTAAAGTTTACGAGTGTGTCGGCGATCGAGTCAGGACGCGGCGATCGTTTACCAAATACGAGTATTTCCTGTATAAATATGCATGACGGTATGTTAAAAGAATCGAACGTGTTTAAAACGCTATGCAGGGTCACGGTGTTAACGACGCGCGATGCACGATTATCTATCCACGACGCGACGACGAAAAGATGAAATTATTTTTAAAGGAAGAATTTTCGCCCGGATCTTTCCAATTAAAAAACACGGTGAAAGAAAGATAGGTATGTAACGCGGCACGATACGAGCGGACGTACATACATATGTATATCGCGTTAAACGGAAGAAAGGCGGGAAACTAATGCCTCGGAAGAAGTAGAAAGAAGAAAAAGTTTGGTAGGAAAGAGAGTTTTGGTTATTATTCGAGATTTCGAGCTGGTCCGTCGAGATATCGTGAATTATGCATGGTCAGGTCTGGGACGCACCGTTGTCCTCGTGTCGTCCGTTCCCATGCATACCATGCATATGTCGAATGATAGATGGACGTGTCAATTTCATCGGGATCTGGTATCGATGCGGGCTATCTTCATCGGTGGGAGATTACGATACGTTTACGAGTCTAACCGCGTGCGAAGGCTCGCGTTCGGCCGGATCCAGTTCCAAGTAGAAATCTAGTCGTCAAAAGGTTCTTTTTCCTAAGGGGAAGCGAAACGATGGAGAGAAACGGAATCGGGGCGGCAAATGTGGGAAAAGTGGGAAAACGGAGCGACGCGGCACGACGCTGGAAACAGTTCGATGCATGGAGAAGCCGGTCAAGCTCGTAGCGAGCATCGAACGGCCGTCACACAGCCCGAGGATCCTTCTTTGGGCGCAGACACGCAATTAACTACAGGCTATATTCCTTCGGCGAAGAAGAGAAGGATACGAAGAGAGGGAGAGAAAAAGAGACGGGCGCGAGTACGGCCAGGCCAAAAGGGCAGCGATTCTCAGGCCGGTCGAGCGGAGCATGTCCGATTCCTGCTCGGCAAAGGATCAACGGAGCGATCCGTAAGAAAGGAGAGACACGGCCGAGCCTGACGGGTCGAGAGATACCACCCATCCCCCATAAAAGCTTCCATGCGTGTCAAGCGTTATACGACCACGTTACTATTAAATACGTCAAAGCTTCGTATGTTTATTGCATATTGGATGCCGTGCACTTTGGCTTCTTTGCCGGTCGCTATAACCCATAACCCGTAACCCATAACCCGCAACCCGCAACCCGCAACCCGCAACCCGTAACCCGAAACACGCAACCGGCAACCGGCAACCGGCAACCCGCAACCCGTAACTCGAACCGATCGCCGTTGTCATTTTCGAATTTATAGGCAGAACGTTTCTCCTTTTCCTGCGTTTCCCATTCTTTCCGATCGTTCGCGTACCGCGAGTCCGCTCCGAATTCGCGCGACGCTATACCACGTCCTGTTTAATCGGTGACAGACGTCCGGCAATTGGTCGGTCGATAAACGGCAGAACGCGATTCGTCCTCGACGATTCTCTTTGAATCGGAATAAAAAACAAGGGAAAATCGTGCGGTTGTCGCGGTAGGTGCACGCTACCTGCAATGTCGTTTCTCTTTATTCGCGGAGATGATTACGCGGTGCGCGAATGAACGAGCACGCGAAACGAAACGAAACGAAACGAATCGGCGAGGAGGGGAATGCGAGAGGGGCATGGGGGTGGGGTAAGGGAGGGACGAGAAGGGCGGAGGAGGGAAGGAAAGGAGAGGAAAGGAGAGGAAAGGAGAGGAAAGGAGAGAAAAGGAGAGGAGAGAAAAGGAAAGGAAACGAAGAGAAAGAAAGAACGAAGCGAACGTGTTACCGAACGGTGTTTCAATCTCCATAATGACCGCTCTGTTCCCTTTCGGTCGGAGTGTGCGTCACATGGATACAGACACAAGGAAACCGAGTAGATGCTAATAACGGAGAAGCTCCATACTGTCCGTAGGCATCGCTCATTCAGAGACTTCTTTTGCATCCGCGTTTGTTCATCCTGAAAGAGAAAGCACGAATGCGCGCACGCGCGCCTTCTCCTCTCCCTTTCGTTTTTTCTTTGCCTTTTCTGTTTCGGAACAGTACGGCGCAGCGATGTGTATCCATCGACGAGTAACACACCGTTGCCTCGTACGAGCAGCGAATGTCTTCGACACCGTCTTTCCAATTGCCTAAACGTATTTCGTGGAAACAGGTTGTAGGGTCGCACAACCACTCGTCGTTTCGTACTTGGCGTTTTCGCGACTCGAAGGAAGCTGGAAGAAAACCGCGAGGAAACTGAAAGGAGCGAATCAAGCCCGTCGGCGATCGCGCGTATGCGCGTTTGGTCACGCGCGCCGATCGTCGAGCAAGGACGGAGCGATGCGAGCGGTACGATCGGCGACGAAGAAGAAGGGAGCGATCGTCGCGTACGCGTGGCAAACGAACAACGAAACGTCGCGACACGGTGCGAGTTTCTCTTGATCAGGGCGATACCGTATCCAGTAAGTAGCGAGTACACGCCGATTCGAAGATAGAGAAAAAACGCGCGTCTTAACTTGGTTTTGAATGGTTCGGAGGGAGGTCGGTGAAGAGCGGAGAATAAAAGGGGAGATACGTACGTTCTCGTTCGCGTTACCGCAGCGGTTAGCACGCGTTCATCTATCCGCGTACGGGTAGGAATTCGCGTCTCTTCCTTTCCATTGAAACGAGCAATTCTCGAAAAGCGTACACGCGTAGACGCGGCGGTAAACAGAGGACGACACGGGCCGGTGAACGCACAATGTGCCGGGGAGCCCGGAAAGACAACGCGAATCCATCATCTCTCTAGGAGTAGAGGCTGAAAGGGCTTTGCGGCACCGCACTCTGTGTAATTGTGGTCCCGGCCCCTGGTGGCCCGGACTACCCCGACCAGCACCCCCTTTCTGGCTTACCGCGATACGTATGGCTGCCCGGCAACCTCCATCCACCTCCGCCAGCTACTCAACCCTGCGCTGCCGTCGTCCATCGGCCCTCGCTTCGCGCTACTCGTCTCTCGCCTCTCGCCTCTCGCCTCTCGTCTCTTGCCTCTTGCCTCTCGCCTATCGCCTATCGCCTCTCGCATTCGCGCGAGCCTGCACGTTATGTTCTCACAGCTGAAACGGCTAACCATCTTTCCGATTCTAGCGTAGCCAGCCTTTTCGTCGTCCGAACCGGAGGCGATCGTTGGTTCCGTTTCTAATCTTCCAATAATCACGACTCGCGGCGGCTGTGCTTCGTTTCGGCAAAAAGGAAGGACGATCGGTCGATTAGGCGAGGCGAACGCGCGACGAACCCGATCGGGGAAAAGCGTTGCCGCGGAGCGGCGGCGTTGCGCGGCGGTCGCGAGATTCTCTCGCCAGACTACCGATCGTCGATGACGCGACGCATGGTGGGGTGCCGAGGTCAGCCCGTTCGAGATACACCGACGACGATGCGACGCGGCTCGACCGAGGGCCACCGGGGGTTAGACCTCCGTGCCCTGTAGAGGTCCGGGTCCCCGATTAAGAGGTTCTTCCTTATAGTCGTACCGTTCGCGTAACCAGAAGAGATTCGCTTCGTCTCTTCTTTTTCCTTCCCCCTTTCTCTCCTTCGTTTCCTCCTCCGAGTTTTACTCCGTAGACGGCGTGGCTGCGAAGCTCGAGATAGGAAACGCGGTTTCTTCGTAGCCACCGACCTCGGCTTCCGTGCCTCTCCTTTTTCTCCTTACCCTAACCCCTTTATCGCGTTCGTCTCTCTAACGCGATCTCTCGCCGTATTCGTCGCGGTTCTTTACTCCCATCGAACGATTCGCGTTAATTGGCGGCAGATCGCGAGATCGAATTCCAAGGTGGAAGATGTTAAAGTTCGGTAAATTTTTGTGATAGGAACAATAACAACGATAAACAAGTAAGTATATACGTGTACGCACCTATCGAATAGAATTTGTACCGTCCGCTAGCTTCAAGGACAGTTTCGTCCAGACGCCGTTTCGGCTGCTGCAACCGCGACTTGACCCGTCTTTCGTCTTGTCGAGTCGAACGGTCAGCGATACCGACATTGATCCCGTCTTTTATCGGAAACCGTTGGCGGCACCAACGCCTTAACTCGACGATCGTCGGATGGATGGAGGTGGCAACGAAGTCAATGGGTTCCTTCGGGTCCATCGTCGACGAAGCGTCGCTCCTACGAAGCTTCTACGATGCTTGGTGGACGGGGCGGGCCTTAGCCTTATTTCCCCTTTCGTTGTTTCTTTGTTTCAAGCGTTTCCAGCGTTGCGCTGGCTCGATCGTTTCTTTGGTCGGTGTTCTCGTTCGTTGATTCTAGCGTGGTGGTCGGTTGGCAAGGTTCGGAGTGGCGCGTAATGTCTGCATGTACAGCGGGGTTGGCCGTGCTCCGGAGATAGATGGCAGAGTTTCGCGGTACGCGCCCACATAGCGGCAATGTAAGTCATGCTTCTTTATGGGCCGGCCCGTGACCCCGCTACTTGTAAACCGACTAAAGATACAGAAATAACCGTCGCACGGCGCCGTACAGCTCTTCTTCCACCGACGGTTTTTCATCCTCCTTTTCATCCGTCTCTCGGACACCGACAGAGAGATCGTTCCCGTAACTTATGTAGCGCAATACGATCGAAGCGACGGAGTTGCGAGCGGCAATGTCATCGGCAGTGTAACTGCCGCTAGCGTTATTTCGCCTTATTTGTCGCGCGACGATAATTTGTCGTTTGGCGCAAGCAGGCGCGTATTTACACTGTCCGTGGAAGGCTAAAAATTCAACGCGACCGTAGGAACGCGTTGTCGAGCGGATCGAAGGGCTAGGAAATCGAAAATCGGACAGTCGCGTCGCATCGCGCGCGAAGAATAGGGTCGCTTGTCTCGGTTCGAGCAGAAATCGAACTCGTTGCGCGACAACGAACCTCGGCGGTGCGTAGCGCGTCGGTGCATTCGGTGGAAACGTTCGTTTCTCGATGGAGCGCCGATACGACCGAAAGAGAAAGGACCTGGAATCTCTGGGCGCATCGTATCGCGCCGTATCGAGCGGAGCCGAGTCGAGCCAAGTCGAGTCGAATTGAAATCGAATCGGATCGAACCGAAGCAAGCCAAACCGAACCGAACGAAATCGCATGGACGATAGCGGACCGAGTGGACGCGCTGGTACGATATTACTGGCTGCTATCTGTGTCACGCGTCAAACCGATACGCGATCAATGATATCTCTTGCGTAGAAATGCCTAACGGATCTTGACTATTCATCGCTCTTACAGGTATATCGGAATCGAAGCGTACCGTTTCTGTTGTCTGTCGCTGGTCGGGAACGAGTGGAGAAATTTCATCTTCGCTCGCGTGGATGGGAAGCGAGCGCGCGAAAACGTCGAGAGGCGAAGCGGGACCGGCGTAAGAGCGCGATTCCATTAACATCCTGAGCACCGATATAGGATTTCGAGCGTGGTTACGCGGCGAGGCTTTCGACGAATCGATTCTATCCAAGTTCCCCGTGAAATCTGTCGGTTGCATCGCTACTATCGTGGTTACTTCGCGGGCTCAAAATAGTCGACCCGTCGACAAGATCAACGTCCGCCTGCCACCGCTTGCTGGCTTTTTGGCACGATTTTCAGAAAGGGGAACCGATGTCACGATCGACGTTCGACGCTTTCGTGGCGAGAGCCAGGTGAGCATCGTCGATGGCTCGTTGCGGTAATCCGCGCCATCAGCAGGGTTCGAGTGGCGCTCTTCTCGGGGCTACGTGTCACCGTAACCGAACGGGCTACCATCTCCAACGATATCGAGCATGCGGGCCACATTCTCGTCGACCGCGAACTCCTCGCTCGGACGTGCTCTTTTCGAGATACGAGAGGAAACGCTGTTTCTCCGACCTTCGAGAGCAAGCCTCCGCTATTGCCGCTGACTGGCGATGACGAACAAGAGAAAATCGCGAATTCTTCGGCGTTCTTTCTGAATCGTCGGTTCGCGATCGCTCAGGCTGGAATTGGGAAATCGCGCGTTAAAACGTCAAAAGGTAAGAGACGGCGAAGAGACGGAGGACGAGAAGAAAGGAACGGAATGGAACGAAGATGGAAAAGAGAAGCCGAGGGAGAGTCGACAGAGATATCTCGGCGATTCGGCAATATCGCGCGGTCGACAAATTAGCGCTAATCCCAGGTCGTTAGCAAGATTGATGCCAGGATTTCACTTAAGGGCGCAGTCGAAGGGAAAGTTTCGACGGATAGCGGTTGGTCGTATAAGAGACGTAGCGGTAGCATCCTCGTTGTCATTGTCGTTCTCCTCGGGTGGTTGTAATGAAGTGGGTGGACCGGTGACTGGCTGGTATAACACGAACCGAAGAACCCCGAGTGCTTCTAACCGACATACCTATATATGTAATGTATGTATATGTGCGTGGTTACGGTGGAGACGTTGGCCTCGGAGACGAAGGAAGCGAAACGAGCAAGGTTCGGGCAAGAGGGTCGTGAAAACCGAGGGTACGGAAGGAAAATGAGCAAAGGGGAAAGAGGGTGCTGCGGAAGAGGGACGGCAAGAGCGAGAGAGGGGATGTATCGAGAGAGTCGCACGATGACCACGGATCAATCCACCCTTGGTCGTCCACTACCCTCGGTCCGAGCTCGGTATCTTCTGTGACACCCCCCTCCCCCCTCCCCTTCCCACTAGCCTCCGTCTTCGTCTCTCTTCGAGGATCTCGGAGGTGGCTCGCGTCTCGAAAAGTCGGTGTACGTTGCGAGATTATCTATACGTAGCTATCGACTTTGTGGTGGAATATCGAGCGTGCGTCACCCCCCCCCCTCACCCCCCTCACCCCCTGGCAACCTTCTTCGACCGCAGATCCGGGAACGCGTTCGTCTAGAACGGAACTGAGAATCTCGAAGAGCGCCGCCGCTGCGATCGAGAGACACCGAAACGTTTCGGAAGTTTGCATGGAATCGCGTCGGCTGAACGTCGAAGGAGAGCGCGGTATCTATCGTAGAATTTGAAAGTCGGAGGCTCGGGGAATGCGAACGGCTGACGGGCGATCTCGATTCGTTCGATACGCGGCGAGCGGGTGGAAGGGGGAGGCGCGTCCATGAATTCGACACGGTTCGATCGAGGGAGAACGAGAGAAGAGCGAACCGATGACACGCCGCCTCGGGCGAAGATTTCCGAGAGGCTCGATCGGCCGGCCTCGTCTTTGCTCGCTCTGCCTCTCTATTCTCCATCTCTTCTCCTCTCCTCCTTTTCCCTTTTCACGCTCTCGACTTTCCTCTCTGCTCTTCCGTTCTATTCTCATCTCGTCCCTTTTCTCTCCTCAAAGACCTCTCTTCTCGTTCGTCCGTTCGCTTTAACTTTTACGAGCATCTTCTACCGAGGAGTCTCGTAATTGCCTGTTTAGCGGTAACCCTCCGGCCGACTCTGCCTCCCGGTACCGACCGACCGCGTTTTCAACGAACCGTCGTCGCGTCGTCGCGTCGCGTTCTGTCGACCGCTTCTTTCTTTCCCTGCTCTCTTTTCTCCATTTCTCTTCTTCCTTTCGCCCTCGCCTACGCCTCTCGCTCCAACGCTCCTCTTCCTCTCTTTCCCCTTTTTCGATTCGTCGTCACGGTTATCGAGCTTTTCGAATTGCTCTGAAATTTCCTCAACGAGATCCGAGCGGAGAACGCACGGATAAGAGGAAAAGGTAAAAGCTGGAAGGCCGTGGCGCGACAGAGGGGTCGGGCCGAGACAGTTTGCGAGTCGGTCGCGCAGTTTGCACGGTTTATTACGGCTAATTAATGGAGTGGACGGTGGTGCTAGGGTGGTTGGCGTAGGAGAGAAGGCGAAGCAGCGTGGCGCGCACCGGATCCGCGTTCGAACGTGCCAGTTGCTCCATATCTGTCACGAGCGCTTTGCGCGAGTCACGTTTACGGCCGCCAGTCGTAACGGTTGTACGTGCCCACCGCGTAATTGATTCGTCTTGGTGCAACCTCTGGGTCTCGGCGAGCTCTCCGAGAATAACGACGATACTCTCTCTCTCTCTCTCCGACTCCGTGGACCGGCGAACTCGTCGTCTCGTCAAACTCGATTCGTCGAACGTCGGCCGACTGACTCTTCCACTTTCGGTTTGTCCGCGTCGACGAATCGAGCACGGCCGTTAAAAATCGTAACGGAAATGCCGGCAAGCGGGATCGTCGTGGCGCGAGAGTTCGACGCCGATTCGTGGACTTTGTCGTATTTTCGCGACGCGCGGCGTATCTCGACGGAACGCGTCGTAGCGGATCGCGACGAGACGCGAGCACCCTCTTTTCGCGGAAGCAGTAAAAAATCCGACGTTAATATCCGGACGAGGAAAGTTGCGAGGAAACTCGGAAGCCTCGTCCCTTCGTCGAAAAGCCGTTTACGGAGCGAAAGATACGCGAAAGCACGGAGGCCTGCGCGAGTCGCGTTACGCCAGCGAAATTCGCGAACGTTGAAAGCTGGTGGGATCGTTGGACGATCGAGTGGGTAGCAACTACGACGAAGGCTCGATCGTTCCGAAGATATTAGGCGAGGCAACGGGGTGAATATGCAAAGTACGTTTTTCCTGGAACAGCTTTCTCGGCGAGTCGGAGGGAAGAAGCGCGGCGGGAGTGGAGGGGCGAGGAGCGGCAAACGAGAGAGATCTCGGCTCGGTCTTGGAATCGGTTTACGAGGCTCGTTAAAATATTAGTCAGGCGTAAGTTCTTGGTGACACGCGGCACGATTCGCGCTTCCAGCCTCGAGCAGGCTCTCGTCTATGCAAAATAATCGTTTCTTAATTGCAGAGTAATTGCAAATTCGAGAGGGAAGCCAACGCGCTCCTTCCTCTCTACGAAGCTCTCTTAAACTGTCGCCGTCTGTCGCTTCCATTATTCTCACGAACTTGGACGCTTAACCTCTCGAACGTTGGAAAAACTGCCTTTCCTTCCGCGCCGTTCCTCGCTCCCGCGTCCTACGATCTCTCGCTCCTCTTGTCTCGCCTCGCCTCGCCTCGCCTCGCCTCGCCTCGCCTCGCCTCGTCTCGCTCGCCACCTGTAAAAACTCTCACGATCTACGGTCAAAGCGAACGGTCTTTACGTACGCGTACGCCGATTCGTCGAAGCGAGGCGGCTTTCACTCGTCGGCCGTTTCGCCGTTCGCATCGCGAGAAATCTATACGACGACAAGGCGATCTACGTATACCAATGTTTTCGTGGATCGCGAATACGAAAAATTCCATCGGTCCGCTTCTTCGCTCCCACCTCCCGACGAGAGAACCGGGTTGTCCCCTTCGCGAGGAGTGGCGTCGCTCTTGCACCCTGTTCTTCTCTCTTTTCCTGGCGCGGATAACACGTTGCAGTCCTTCATGCCGGTCGGCAGGAACCCCGTGAACAAACGGGCCGCCAGCCAGCCTTATCTCAAGACGCTTTAATGTGTTTAACCCAGCGAAGATAGTGGACAATTTATTGCTCCCTATTTTAGGCGTACTCTCTCCCTTTCTCTTTCCCCTCCTTTCCGCTTCTCTCGTTCCTCCGCCAGCCGCACTCTCCTGCCGTTTCAGTGTCTTTCCTCTTCGTTCGCTACTCGCTTTCCTTCCGAGATCTGCTTACCACTTTTTGCCTCCTAGACGCTCCTTTTCCTACTCGTCTACTTCGTTCCGTTTCGCTCCGTAACCCGTTCATTCCACGCTGCGCGGTTTCCTTCTACCTCTGTTCCTGCAACCTCGTTGGAAAACTTGTTTCGTTTATACGCGTATTCGTTTGTACGCCTTCGTCTTTCGACTTAACGGAGAACGCAAAAGACCGAACGAAATCCAAGGTCTGCCTTTGCTGTGTGCTCCGAACGACAGATGTTTTTCATCGAGCAGCGCAGGTCAAGGGATTCTAAGCTGTCTCGCCAAGATTTACTAGCCGATGATAACGCTAGAAACACGTGCACCATCCGATACCAGTACTCCCGAATTGGAAACTAAAAGTTCCTCCTATCGATTTCTTTTTTTCCTCTTTTCTTTCTTTCTTCCCTTACCTTTTCCGTTGTATCTAAATTTTGCACGTACGTACGTACCTACGTACGTAGAAGAATCGTAGAAACTCGGTTTTCCATTCATCACCCGCAACATGGTTCGAGAAATATACCAGAAACTTTGCCTATTCCTTTATTTACAGGTGTATAATTTGTCTTTATGTATTTCATTATATATCAGCGCAGTTACAAACAGTCCTTGTATACCTATATCGCGTGACTCGTATATCCCTCCGTATGAGAGGAATCGAGACGAAAGATTTTCACCGATTTACGACGTTCATTCGCGTTCACGTTCGTACGCGTGGCAGAAATTATTACGGTAATGCTTCGCATCGTAGAAGCATCGGTTACGCAAGAAAGAATGAAATTTCGTATAATCGCTGTTTAATCGATCGGTCTTTGTAAACCAACTAAGTCGAACGTACTTACGTATATTTCGAAGATACGTATGTTTCTATCGGCGTACGTTGGAAAAACAACGTTGGAAACTAAGAAATGGACGGGAATAGAGACGAGATAAACGTTATTATATGTAGCACGATTCTTACGTCATACGACGAAGCCGAGTTTTGGTTTCCGAAGTGTCGGAGGATGGTAAGTGAAGTCGAAAAGAAAAAAGACGCGTACAGGTCAAGCCGATAAGCGTTACGAGGTCGCGAGCGTGATCCGAACGCAGTACCGCATAAATGGATGTTTTTGCGTTAATCTCGCGCTACTTCGACACACGTCGCGTCGTGTCGCGACGTCGTGGCAAACGCGTCCGCGACCTTTTCTCCTCGATTGCGCAACTAGCCGCGTGGTCTCTATGCGAGATTTCAAACCGCTGCGCTACTCTGTTTTTCTCGTCCGCTACGATTATTATATACTAGGTTGCCGCGCGTTCCATTTCCTTCGTTCTCGAAGCGACGCTTTCTTCGCCGGATATCCGAACGCGAGTTTTTAATATCGCGAGTTTCGGAATCGGACGAGAGGCAACGCTCGTCGCACTTTGACCCGCCTCGTAAAAACGTTCGAGTTACCGACCGGTTGCAGCTGCGACCGATGCAAATAACTCGATGAGAACACGTTGGATGCGATTCAGCGAAGGATATCGTTGTCGGGAGACGACACGCGACGCGCGACGCGCGACGCCAGACACGGGCGATTTGTTAATATCCCGATAAGCGTAGAGCTACGGTTGGGCAGATGGCATCGAAATGATTATCGCTTGGAAATTTCTTTCGCCAATTTGGAAGGAACGCGGTCGAACGCGTTGGAAGAAGAGAGAGAGGAATCGCGAGGGAAAACGAAATGCCACGCAGCTGTGCGTTAACGACGTTGCTCGGCAAACGCGAAATTAACGTGGAATCGATTGCGATCACCGATCCATGACGGAAATTCGCTGCATTTCTTTTTTCTTTCTCCTTTCGGTCCAATTTATTTGCTTGAATTTTACTTTAATCTGCACGAACTTGCTCCATTTTGATCTATGTTCAACTAATCGTAATCCAGATGCCATCCGAGTACTCGCACATCGATAACATCGATTTCGGTTCGAAGCTTTCCGTGGACGGATTTAGCAAGCGTAACGGTAGACAGCGATTTCTGACGATGATTAGATATTTGGTCGTTCGAGTTGCCGCATTGTCGTGGCGATCATTACGTTTAAAAGATACGAAACGCTCGGCACGTGACTTGGCTTGATGAAAATGTTAATCATCGGTTCCCCTCTTTGTTCCGTTACGCTCTCTCCATCTCCATCCCTCCCTCTCTCTCTCTCTCTCTCTCTCTGAAACTTTGCGTCTCTTTTTCGGTGCTCCCCTCTCTGATCCGATACCCTTTCAATGACTCGGTCCAGAGTTTTGACGATGAATGAGCCGTCGGTCCGCCCGGTGGATCCCGGTGCGCCCATACGCGTCTCCGGTTACCTCCGCGGATTAATTATGGGGTAGATCAAAAGAGCATGGCGACCACAAAGCGGGTAATGGAACGGGTGGTTCGTTTTCGGGCGGGCGCGTTCGTTCGCGTTTAAACGCCCCGGCCGAAAGCATTTGGTGTACGACTGGTTAAAACGCCGACCGCGATTTACCGCGAGAAAAAATATCTACATCGCCTCGAATCCTCTTCGAGCTCGTCGAGCAGCTCGAGTTTTTCGTTCTCTCTTTCTCTCTTCCTTTCTCTCCCCGCTGCCGCTTCCTCTTTTCCTTCGCTCTCTCCCCTTTACCAAAGATTATCGAATCCTCGGGACTTTGGCGCGAGCGAGTACCCTTGACTTTTAGGTTATCGCCGAAAGAGGTCGAAAGGTCTACCGATAGGTTAAGAAGAGTGGAACGAAAAATCGGAAACAACACTTTTTAGTCTGTGCGCATTAAGCTTATTTACGTAGCGTGCGATGTACATATCTTCTGCGCGTTTCTCCGCACGCGTGCACGATCCTGTCAACCGTGTTTCTTCCGAATACGTACGTTCGATACTTGGCTCTCGTCGACAGGTAATACCCATCGTCGGCATCCTCGTACACTATCGTCGACGAAAATAACGCTGCAATCGCGCGGATAGTTTATCGACAAAGATCGTGCTCGAGGCACGTTCGGCGATCGCGTAAATTTCTAATCCAACGATCGATAGACGCGATCGAAGTAAAGAGAAATACGAGAGAGAACGAAAGTAGTAGGGTGGAAGCCGAACGAAGCCGGCGCGTTCCGTTTAGAAGCTACCTAGCGTCGTTCACGGGCTCTTAATCCCTGGGAATTTTTTTGCCAAGCTCTCTAGGAAAAAGGGAGAGCCGCGCGAAGGCGGCCGTTTGCCGTCTAAAACTCGGTTTCGCTGGCGAATAGGATTTTCAGTTTTCGGATTAGAACATGGTATTATTTTATTTACAGTCCACTGGTCTCTGCGAGAACGAAAAGTTTCAGGACCGTATTTTCCGACGTTCTTTTTTTTCTTTTTGATTCCGTTGTGCCGGAACGTGGTGGCTTCGCAGTTTTTGTCGTCGGGATTTACGCGCTCGCGTCCAGAAACGCCGATAAACTTCGGTTTCGGACGATCGACGAATACGCCGAGATTCTATCGATTCTTCGCTGTAATCGCCAAGCAATGACGTCGCCGTACTTGGAAAACCACCCGTACAATCGCGCTCTTCGTTTCTCCCGAGTCTGCGGCGTTCGTCGAACACGAACGATAATGCGAACGAATACCGCGTTTCATCGAGCTCGAGATAATCGTTTCGTAAGGTTGTTGAGAAAGATGGAAGAACGAGGAACGAGGAACGAGGAAAAGTCGGTTACGTGGCGTATCGCGATCACGCGTTCCTTGATATCCGTCCGAGGCTGTCGGCGTTAGGTTTCCAACGAGGCTAACGCCGGCGAAACCGAAATGGTTGTCGGCGTTCGCGACCGCTACGAAACCTCTCACTTTCGATGGATATTCATCGGGGAGCAAAGGCGAGCGCCTCCAGGCGTATTTACGAATTCATACCGCAGATGCGCATAATGGCGCTGATTCGTGACATTTGATTAGAGCATTGTCGCGACTCACCCCACGGTTACTCCCGTCGATTTCTACCTCTTTTGTAACCGACGGTGCAGTAGTGGCATGGTGCGCGACAGAGCGGCATGGTAGCGTGCGGTGGCGTACCGCAATCGCGACCCTTGTATCGGCTTCCGCTTCTCGCTCATTCAATAGACCACCACCGGTTATTATTTTCCGATTCACCGATCGTGAAGATTTTCATCGTAACCTTTCGCCTCGAAATCACGCACCGCCCACTGCTACCGTTAGCTACCCCTTTCCAACGTATCCTGTCACGCCATGCCGCACCGACGACCGATACCCTCCTGCAGCTAGGAGGGTGCAACCGATCGCTCTCCCATTGCCAACGCCGATCGCCTTCCCACGTAATACTTACGGAGTAGATCGAAACCGATCGACGTTTACCAAAAATCGTTCGCCAAAGTCCTAAAGGGCTACTACGTACTTTTCGCTAATTATTCGTCGAACGGTATATACCCATTTCCTCGAAGCCCCCATTTTTTCTTCCACTCTCGTACTCCCGTCTCTATTTGTCCATTGTCCATCCAGTCGTTCATCCATCCATTCGTCCATCCATTTATCCACTCGGACGGCTGACCGTCCTTTCGTTCTCTCTGTCTCCTTTCGTCTCTCTCTGGTTCGTCGCTCCTTCGGTTCTCGAGTAGTCTTCGTCTTACGCTGTTCGACGTCGACAGAGAGGGAGAGAAGAGGAAGAGCGTATCCTCGCGTTATAGTTAGGGTAGTCGCATCGCCCGCGGGTTGGTAACGAGGTTACAGACTCATCTCCTACTCGACCGACGACGACTCGAGCCCTCGGTTCATCAGGCCACAATATTACTAATCAGCGCGAGAATTGGCCCGGGCGGATAAGTGCCCTTCGGATTGCCAATTCACGGTGCTACCCGGAACGTTCGCTGCACTGGAGATCGGCACGGCCGAATTTTCGCTTCAGGTGCATTCGCTTCGTTTCTTCCTCTCGCGTGATCTTTCCTCGGCGTCCGTCCGTTACGCTGCAACAACGACCCGACAAACGCGGTAAAAACGAGAACGGTGTACCAGGTGTCGATTCGAGAGGCTATCGATTCGAGAGTCGCGTTTCTCGGGAACGTGGCACAGGAAACGAGCAAAGATACGAGAGCAGTTTCGTGACATCTTAATGTATTGTTGCCAAGGGGATCGTTAGGCGTAACTAGACGTGCATCAATTCCGTTTGCTGATCTGATTACGCGTCGGCTAATTACGCCGAGTTACGGACCGTAATTAATAGTCGACTGTGGCGAGAACGTCTTGCTTTCCGAGTCGTCGAGGGTTCGGCTATCGACGCAACGTCAAGGAAGAAGGTTACACGAAATCCGACTACGAAACTACGATTTCGGTTCGCATCCGCGCTTTAATTCAATCCCTCGAGCTGCACATTCTTTTCAGCAACACGGTGAAAAGATAGATGTGTTTATTGAATTTTTATTCCCGTATTAATCGTTATCGCTAACGATTTCGTACGAACGTAAGGAAAATTACGTTTGGTATTGGCAAAGAAGACGTCGGAATTTATTTGGATACTCGTTCGCTGTCCGACCGAATCGTAGTCGGGCTCGTTCTAGTTGGACCAATTTCGTGATAATAAACGTAGGATAGAATACGAATGTTAATCATTACGAGCTTTAATCGCGATAAAGTAAATAAAGAGAAATACGTATCTCGTAGAAACCTTCTTGATTTTAGATTTCATAACGCGAAGAACGGGAGAGATAGAGATTTGAGAGTAAGCGATAAGCGATTAATGGAAATGGAACGGTGCACTTGAGACGGGATGGCCTCGTTCGTAAAACTAAAGGGGTTAAAGAAAAAAGTCGTGAAGCGGATAAGTCGACGGGAACGTCGAATTTTTATCGAGAATCCAAAATCTTCCGAACTGGATACTACACGTATATCGCGCTCATTTGCTAAGAGAAAGATAATCTTCTAGCCGATTGGTAGTTTGGTTTCTACTTTACATACGCGTTTCGTATCTCGCTAGCCGGGATTTTATCGACGCCCCCTGTTCGGTGGCGTTCGTCGTGGAACGGCTCTGACGAGATAAGAAAGTAAATTACGACATCGATAAAAATCGATATCGCACGCGCTCGTAAACCGGTAAACCGGCTTCACCGTTTTTAAGACTACGGTCCGATCGTAGACGGATAATAATTAAGAAAGCAAGGACCGTAAGAGCGCGCATTTTCCTTCGCACGAGTTACGATGACCGAAAATACCGTGGAAATCGGTTGGATGGACCGAGTTTGTCGCGTATGGTTTACCAGCGAAACATTTTTCACCGATGCGTTCGATATGCGGTTGGAAATAAATAAAGGAGACGAAAGATAGACGCGGTAACGAGGTAATGGCCATGTTGCTCGCAACGAATTCTCTTTGATCGCATTTACTCAATTAGCATAGCCGCGCGAGCTAGCGCGCATTTCCTACGATTACGATTATTTCCTTCATCGAGATGCTCGTGATCGGCCGACGATCGATCGCGTAATAAATTTTCCATGAGATTACGTATCGTTGCGAAACGAAGTCGAACGAAGGAGGAAAGTCGAAAAGGAAGATGAAAAGGTCGCAACGTTCTTTGCAATTACGATATACCTATATGTACGTACGCATATGTAATAGTATGCGAACGAGCGTAACCGGGTGTACGGACGTGTGTATTAAATTTCGGATAATCCAGAAGGATAGTCTCGGAGCGAGGTAATTAATGTGCATTGGGGATTGGACGAGGAAGACGGGACGAGCCAGGAGGAAGGAAGACAAAGAGGCGAAAGGCAAGGAAAGAAGGGACCCTAAGGATTGGTTTTCTCACAGTGAGTCGTAGTCCCGTGGCCGAAAACCGGACATCTGGGCATGGGACAGCTGCGTGACCATAGACTCCTCCGTCCCTCTAAAGTATAAACTCTAAATCGAAGGAAGCTTCCACGGGGGTGAGACCGTTCCTTCTTTCGCTCTACCTATTCTCCGTGTTTATGCCTATGATTATTTATTACAGCGTATGTATATGCGTGCGCGTGGAAGCTAACGTAGCGATCGAGCCTTTGCTTTCTTCGACTCTTCGATGTGTTGATGTTTTATTCATTCGTTTATTTATTTATTTAGCTAATCACCGACACATGCCCTATGGCACGAAGAGTAAAAATAGTTGCGACAACGAACGATGGATGTAAAAGAAAAAAAAAAAGAGAAAAAAATGCGGATATACAAGAGAACGAGGAAATACGAATACGCGTATAAGGAAAAAGATGGACGAGGACAGTTAAATTATAATTATAGGCTAGGAGTTAAATAATTACAAGGCTGATCGTAAGTTATAGTGGTACGTTCCTTCGATCGTCTTGCGGCCGAACGAATCGTAATCCGCGATACCTTCTGCGACACGTTCTTGTTGGAGAAATCGTGAAACATTCGTTTATAATTCGTGGGTTTCCCATCTGCGCAGCCGACTCGCTGTCCACCAGTTATTCGTTTAACGCAGTCTCATGATTTATATTCTCGTTCTTCCGAATTCGAGACGACACCGAAAGAGGGGAGAACCGAAATACCCGTGAGACCGCGTCTTTCAACGCTTGTAAATATTCTTCGCGCGCAACACACAACCGTCGATTCGTTCAGTTTCGAACGCCTTTCGCTGTCGCCTCGGCTGGTCCAAAATAACGATCCATCCATGCTTTCACGTTTTCGCGAATGCGATTAAAATACGTTCGGAGGATGAAATCGCGAGTTTTTAATTCCAGCCGCTCACGGTGGTTTCCATTCGAAATCGAAGCAAAAAGCGTATCGACTTCCCCCGAAAAGGAAAAAGAGAGGGATGGAATCCGAAACCCGAGACAGGAACACATGCTGGTTCGTAAAGTGGCACTCGGACCCATCGACACCGCCAGGGTTTCGGTGCTCCAAGTGCGCGTCGCCTACAGCCGGCTAGTTCGCTCTTAACCACGAGCTTGTCCTCCTACGCATCGCCACCACCACTGCCAGCCACCGCTATCGCCACCGCAAGGTGTTCGATTACTTCCTCCTGTTAGTTTACCTTCCGCTGTGCTCGCGATACTTCGCGTGCGATCGACTCGTCTAGCGCTGCGTGAATCTCGAAAGGGAAAGCGATCGCGCGCGCGCATGTACTCGAAACGACTCGCTCGATCGCATCGGGGGCAACGAAACGAGACGCACAAACTGGAATATCAAACTTTTTGTCAACGACGGTCGAAAGACTAGACGAGAACGAGTTCTTCTAGCCTTCGAGTCGGGATGTCCCGGACGCGGCAACTCGTTTGCCGACGTTTCGCGTTTCGTGGGATTATGCGCGCTACGAATAAACTTGATTTCATGGCTAGTTCCCCGAGCAAAACTCGTATTCCCATCCAGATTCGATTTCCGGCTGAGAACACGCAGCGACGCAACCACGCGATTCGATCGCGACTGGTTCGAGAAAAGCGTTGGCAAACTCGTACGTACGTACGCGCTCGTCCTGGCCGGCGCGGCTATTCAGCTTACTATTACGTCAAGATAGTTTCGCAGCTCGGAGTTGGCCCGGTCAAAGCCCGAAACTCGTCCAGAGAATTTCCGCGCGTTTCGTTTATCTCGGAGACGGGAGAAGAACCGGCGAGACGATTTAAACGGCATAAATGTAACGGCGAAGCTCGAAAATCGCGATTCCCGATTGGAAAGATGGACGACTTTGAATTTACGTTTACTCTCGATCCGTTAAGAGGTAACATAACGGACGAGTCAGAGGTAATGTCGCGGAAGAAAGTCGAGCGGAGTGCGGTAAAGGAGGAGAAAAATGGAATCGAGTCGATCGTGGGAGTGTATCGTTCTCCTATTTAGCGTCGTGGTCGAGTTCTCGAGGGTAGCGCCCTCGGATTCGTTTTACTCTCTTCCTCTCCCTCGCCCTCCCCTCCTCGCTCTCTCTCTCTCTCTCTCTCTCTCTCTCTCTCTCTCTCTGTCACAGCATTCGGCCGGCAACACAGCGGCACGACGACGATCCGACTTTTCGAGAACGAAACGCAACTAGGATAGGCGGGGATGTTTCGAAGAGGTTCGCGCGACCCGCAAACTTGCGGTTGTCTGGCCGCTGGTCAACGCCAGTTTGTCCTGGACCCTTGTAAAATGGACACGATGTTTGTTTGTTCCGGTCTCGGTGTCACAACACACCCACTACAGACCACAGTAGGGTGCTAACTGCCCATTATATATACTATTACCTGCGGATCCCTGCTGGACGCGATCCAGCTATCTGCGAGCTTTGTGGTCGCACGGCCCGTGCTACGATCTCTACGGCACAAAAGGCCCTGTCGTTCGATCGATTAACCACGCACCGCTTTTCCCTCGATCGGTCGATCGATCGTGTTTCCTTCGTGGGAAATCTTCTCCCTTTCGCGACGTATCTCCCATTCGCGTTTTCACCTGTTACGCGATTCGCGATACATTCGTAAGGATCATTAGGTCGCCGTAAATCGGTACGCCGAGTACGTACTCGTAGCACAACCTACTGACGAATATTTACATCGTAATCATCGGTATACGCGTTTGTGCGTATTTGATATTAATTGCTTTCCGCGCCGCTTCCCTTTGCATCGCAGCTTATGTAACGAGTATTAATCGATTTCGATTACGCACTGGGAATTCCCAATCGTGCGATATCCACGACAAAGGCGGATACGAACATCCGCGATTCGGCGCTTTCGTTCGTGCAAACTTTCTCTCGTAGGTTCTTTAAGCGGTGGATGATACGTCTGCTGGCTTCTTTTTAGCGATAACGATATCTCTCGGATAAACGAGGAATTTGGTTCAGCGCGCGTTCGACGTTCGATTCGAGTACGAAAGAAGCGAAGAAAGGAGACCAGTACGCTCGTACCAGGGAAGGAATTTTATTTGCATCGGAAATAAATTTATTAGGCACGCGGTCGGATATGGGAAGGTCGATCGAGTGTCTAGTCGGCCTGGTCACCGGCTTGTCGGTCTTGCGCTGGAACTCGTTGTCCGGCTGCGCAAACTTGGGGCTGAGACACCTCTCGCTCTCTCGTGGGATCGAACGACCGACCCTCGGACACGCATCATAAACGTTTTAAACGAAATTCGGGAAAATTTAAATTCGACGAAAGAGGGTCTCGTGGAATCGAAGAACGGAAAGACAGAGGGGGAAAAGAAATCGCGGTCAGCTACGAACAGAGGCAACCTGCGGTTATCCACTGGCATCGGCACCGGCACCGGCACCGCGCCACCGGAACCAAACGGGGGGTAGTCACCGATTTTAATTCCAAGCTCGGTGACCGCGGTCGACCCTATTCCATCGAATACACTTTATACGGACGTTCATCGATGCGAGACGAAACGAAGCGAAACTCGTATAAAATTTGGAATCGAACGTCCTGCTCCGATCGTTGTCCGCGTAATTTTCTCCACGGAATATATCACGAACGTTCCTAGGGGTTCCACGTTCGAACACTTCCCCACGATTTATTTCGCACGAGAAAATATCCTTGGATCTCGTCGTTTCGTCGTTGCATCGTGCCATCGTTGCAGGGATATGACGTCGAGTAAATCGTAGGTTTCCGGCGGCCAGTTTAAGACGTCTGCTCTCCTTCGGATAGAATTAGTAAAACAATACGCCATTATCGTGCCATGTCTCCGGAACAAGCACCGGGAATATCAATTCGACGAATCGCTAGAAATCTTTCGTGGCTCGTCGCTCGATTAAATTCCATTTCGTTGGCAATGGCAATCATCGCGGTATTCAGCCGAATCGAAAAATCGAATTATTTTCCCTCTCACCCCCGCGTCACGCTCTCGCGCTATTTCGTTAATGCACGTATTCGTTTCTTTTCGAACAACGATTCTCTTGCGACCGAGGTTTCCACGTTGCGCCGTCGTAAAGAAACCGAACGATTAAACCGTGGCGCGCGTCCACTTAATTTTTTGTATCCGCTGGAACTCGTAACTCGACGCGTAACCCTCTTCGCTTCGGAACCTTCTTCGTTCTTATCTAAACCGTTGCCACGGATATACAGATATTTGGATAGAAGGAACCCGAAACGCAACCCGTAATCCATCGCTGGATAGCGATGGACGGAGTAGCGATCGAGGTAATTTAACGTCGACAACGAACAACTTTTGTCAGCGGACCAGACCGTCTGTACCTGTGCGACGATCCGATCGGAATCGGATCCGATCGTCGAAAGACGAAAGTCGTCCGTAGCTTCCTTTCTCGGGGCAGCTGGCGCTGAAAACGGAAGAAACGGAAGAAAGAGAGGAGGGCAGCGGCCAGGCAGAAAGTAATTAGACAAGTCGAACGATGAGCAAAGATCGATAAAGATCGGTGAAAAGCAGAGAAAACGCTTTTAAAGAGAAACCGATGTTTGTATCGAGGGGTGTCGATATCTGCGCGTATGCGGAAATTTGGTTAAACGAAAGAGATAAAATAGAATCTATAACTCCGAACGTCATCGCAATGACGGAAATCAGTCGGGCGTAGAAATAGAATTTTAACGTTCAAATGGATATATATCGAATATATTCGATATACAACCGTGCAAGCTTCGCTTGGAAGTTGGAACGAGCGTAAATACGGAAAGAAAGAGGAAGAAAAATTGGTAATGCGTAATCCGTGAAAAGCGTTTCGATCGGTCGACCGTTGAACTCGATCGTGGTTGACGATGAACGCGAGACTAGTACACCCGATCGCTACTCGAAGACGGAGAAATTGTCGGATTCGGAAGATTTCGCGTCGCGATTTCGACTCGCGTTCGTAGCGGCGACGATAGGTGGTTGGGGGACGATCGGAGACGGGCGAGACACGAGGCAACGCGAAACGGCGGGAAGCCGATTCGTGGTAGGGGGTAACTCGTTACAAAGTACTCGTTCGGCTTTTAATAATGCACTTCCGTGCACGCTGGGAGATCTCGAACGAGAGCCGATCACCGGAGAATGGAACCGAATGGTTTTCGTGGTGTCGGCCCTCTCATCGCCGTAGCAACCACCGCGTACTCTCGAGCAGCACGGGCCGGCCGAGGGAGCGGGAGACCAAGGGGGAGAGAGAGAATTTATCCGGGGTTGAGGTTGCTGGCAGAGTGGGATACGGGGGTGGGAGAGGCAGGCATTATGTCAGATCCCGCGGCATCCCGCGCAGAATACGCTACGTTTCGAGTGGCTCGCATCCTTGTCGAGAGGCGACCGACCGAGCTCCGGCAAACTCGCTTCGAACTTGACGCCCCGCTGTAAACGAGCCGAGTCGTCGAGAGTCGATGTTTCGACGGAGAAACCGAGACAGTCGCTGCGTTCGTACGTCGGACGAAGACGAGCAGATGGCGAACGCGAACGAGCGAACGAGTGAGCGAGCGAGCGAACGAGCGAGCGACAGGGAAACCGAGAGAAACGAAGAGAGGACGAAGCGAAGGGACGGGCGTGCGAGCGAACGAAACGTAGACGAAGACGGAGCGGCGGCGGCGGCGGCGGCGGCGGCGGCGAAGGGGATGACGGGGTCGGGGACGGAGACGAAGACCGAGTCAGGAGTCGGGACGAAGCGAAACAGGATCGGTGTCGAGGTGGAGGGAGGTTAGAGGGGTTGGTCGAGAATCAGGGGCCGTGGAGAATCAAGGGCCGAAGCTGGCCCTGTCCCACCGTACTCCCGGCGCTTCGTGAACGACGACACATTGATGGAAAGCAACCGACCGAGCTGGATTAATTCTGCCGGATTAGCGGCTTTGCACCGAATTAGGCACCGTTAACGGCTAATACGATCGTCGAGCTGCACGACCGTTGCCTCGCGAACGGCGTCGACCGATTCTTCGCGCGGCCGTCCAGCCCCCGTCAACTTGCCGAACCACCGGTGCAAAGTATCGCGCCTGAAAACCGGCTAATTATACGGCGGTCGACGATCGATCGGCTCGCCATTGGACAAGCTGCGTGGCGGTGAAATCGCCCGGAGAACCCTCGGGCATCCTTCGCTTCGCAACTACGAGGAAATTCGTTTCTTTTTTCTCCGCGCGTCTCGTTGCGTGACACTGCAGAACCTAAACGAGATCCACGCTGGTTTTTGTCGCGCTCGAGACCGCAGTCGAGTCCTACCACGGTCCCGTTCAATTTTCCACTCGATGCCTCAACGATCCGTAACGACTTTGTTACTCGGAACTGCGCTGCTCGACGCGCGACGAAAAACGGTCGGTCGACGAACCCAGTTCTGTCGTCGATTCGAACCTTCGAAATCTTCCATCTCTCCGACATCTTCTCAACGCGTCGTCCGAGCGTAGCGTAGAGAGACTCGACGAAATTACACGTGACGCGCGCTACACGTCCGGCGATACGTTTTCCGGTATCGGACTCTCGACGAGCGATCGTAGTCGCGCGATACGCGACGCGGTCGCACGCGGAGCCGACAGGGATGCTGGAAGAAACTAACGTAAGCGGAGGAGTCGAAAGAAAAGGGAGAAGCGGAGTGGATAAAGCGAGAAAAATGGTAAGCGTCGGAGAATCGTGGAGGAAAGAGGGGAAAAGGGGGAAAGAGGGGGGGAAAAGAGGGGAAAAGAGAGGAACGGGGGGAGGGAGGGGAGAGAAGGAGGGCCTCGTTTTTCATTTCTTTCCGTGAGCACGGCGGACAAAGGCCATTGTGGAGGATCCTATTGTGGAGGATTAACGTATGCACGCGTGTACGCATACGTCGAGCCGATATGGATGTGCGCGCCCGACCGATCGCGAACGCTCTCATCGCATCGTCGAGGAATCCGGGCTGACCCATGGGCGACGCGTTGCATATTTATACGCCGGAGGAAACGATCGCTACGGCTTCGTATCTTTCCGGCTAGGTACGTTCTTAGTCGCCCTTTTATCTTTTGCAATTTCACCGATTTTCGCGTCTATCGTAGTCGTTCGGCAGGTGTCGAATCTCTCCGACGAGAGCGTCGTGCGTGCAACGTCGATTCGGAGCCGACAGGTACGCGAACGACGATGACGACGACGACGACGACGACGACGACGACGTATCCGATGGCCTCTCGGTTCTTCGAATTATCGAGTGAAACGCGTATCGTCGAAGGATACGTTGCGAGTACAAAGATTCGTGGCCATTTTTTCCAACGATACCGATCGGCTCCGTTACGCCAAAATCACGCGATAGATGCTGCGATTCTGCTTCCACTGATTCCACGGCGAGTATAGCGTGCGTCGCGTCGTGTCGTATCGGATGGGATCGAAAGGAGGATAGCCGATCGGTCGGATGGTGGAGCGGCGGAGCGGAGTGGCGTGGCCGCGATGCCGGATGAACGGAGGAGAACGGACAGACAGGAGTGCAGGTCGCGATGTAGCGTGGCACGGTGTATATGCCATATGGTTAATGGCTTCCGCGTTGCTAGGCATCATCGATAGCACCGACGCGACGTAGCGGTGTCAAGGATCGCGTTCGTGGCCCTTGTTACGGCAACGGCACTTGCCTCCAGACGAGCGCTCACGCTGCACACTCTCTTCGCAGACTCGCGGTGAAAGAATTTCCATCTGCGACGAGCGAGTACGTTCGAGGATATTTCTGGGACGAATGCGGCGTCTCGCCTCAACGGGAAAATGGCAGAGGGGAGCGGCAGTATGTAGATTAATCCACCGGCATTAATCCACGTTTCAATTAATTACCCCGCTGTGACGCAAGAGCTTGGCTACCTCTAATTAGGCGTGTCCGCTGGTCTCGCGCGTTCCAGAGTCGAAACCTTGCACCGGTTTCGTCGCTTCTTGTCCGCCCGCGCTCGTTTCGTGGGACGGTGTCAGCTGCTGGCCAATTTGCTAACGCGAAACCACCGACCGAGCGACTCTCGCATTTATAACGGTAAAATTTCAAAGTGTATTTCGTGGCGCGCGAGACTCGTCCCTTGCCGTTGCTCGTCGCGTCCTCGGTTACGTTAGAGGTGGCCAAAGTTGACGAAGTCGAGGCGGAACGCGATCGAGCGAGCGAGCGTTCGAAGAGATTCGAAGGCGAACGCTGGTCGCCGACGAGGAAGAGAAACAATTTCGCCGCACGATACGCGCCACGTCGTATTTATGGTAATCCCGTCGATGCGTTTTATCGACAATAGAAGAACGATACCGCAAGTATTAAAAGCCTCCTCTGTCAACCCTTTCTTCGAGCCCTTGGTCTCTCGGGGGATGCACCCTATCATCGGTACACTCTCTGTCCTTCCCGGGGGAGACAACGATGCCCGTTCGTTTCCTCCCCTACTCCCTCGGCACTCTGGAGCTTGCTTCTCCGTCTACCTCGCCACCCTACCCACCGCACTCGGATCTCAATCGCTCGCAAAAAATCTCATTTATCCATTGTGCGCAGGGCGTTAGTCGTGGCGCGAGAACGGAAAGTAGCAGAGAAGAATCGAGAGACGAACAGGGAGTAAGATAGAAGGTCTACCTGCCTTTCCGTCGTTGCCTGCCCGTTTCTTTCCAACTACGCGTTCCTTGTCCCGTCTCGCGTGGCCGACGCGACGTGCTGGCTCGTGCGACTTTCCAAGTCGGCCCGTGTTGTAAAACGCGTCTATCAAGGTATCGCCTGTCGTCTTTCGTTTTCGTCGGATCGATGACATCAGTCTGGGTCGAAGGTCGATCCTCGCTGCAGTCTCGAACGCGACAGGACCAAACGCCAACGACGAACGAGGAGGATCGTCGACGATACGACACGATAGGAAACGACACGTCGAGTTACGCGGTTTCGCGCATCGAACGCGGACGTACGTCGAAGGAAGAACGTCGCGTGGTACGAAAATACAATAGGATGGAAGGAGGATGGTAAGGGTTGGAAACGTAGGAAGGCCGGAGACGGAGCAGGAGACATGGAAGGAAGCGAAGATGGAGACACGGAAGAGAAAGGGACGAGGTGAGGACAGCAGGTGGGGGAGTTTTGGCACGGGGTGCGAGTTTCGAAATCGCTGGTTCGTAGCGCGTCGCCTCTCTCTCCGCGCGGTTGCACCGCGAGAGAACCGCAGGGATGCGAATGAACAGATTAAGGGATGATCCTTTACCGCGGTAGGGCGTCCTGTCGGTGTCGCTAACAGGATTGACGATTAACGTGTGGGTGGTTAGTATGCAACCGTTTTCACCGTCCCCATTCATCGCCGGGACAAAATCTTGGTCGGATGGGAAGCCGCCGATGGTCCGTGAATATTTAATGACGCTCGTTGCGCGCGTTTCCCGAGACGGAAGTCGCGATTGCCAGCTAAATTCCGAATGCCTGGTTCGTCGAACGATCGTAACGAAGCTACGGTACGGTGATTTTTCGACGAGACAGCTTTTCCTGCCGAGCTAGCTGTCACGGTTATGGCCGATTTCGACGAACCCTCGGGGAACGCCGTTGATTAATGCTTATGTAATTCATTGGGTAAGACGTTGAAGGTACGATCTCGCTGTTTCCAGTGACCCTCGCTATCCATCCGTTACCGTGAACAGGTATACGAAACAGGCTGGCCCGGCGAGGCCCGACGCGACGCGACTCCACGTTCCAGCTAACGGGGCGGTTTTTGTTTCTCACACGAACCAAAGGGTACGATACCTATTGTTTGCATCTAGCACGGAGTAATTACCTTTCAGGATCTTTTCTCGGTCGTTCTCGGCTCTCCGCATCGTCGCCGTGCCGGTATTCTCGCAGTCGGTCGAACCACCGGGGCATCCTTTATTCTACACCGTTCCCCGTCGCTCCCCTACCCCCTCTTCGGCCGATCCGCTTTTCTTCCCTTCGGCATTGCCGGGTTGAGCGCGCGCCACCGTAAATTCCGAGTCTGTCCGATCCGTGTTTCGAAACGCGAAAATTAACCGGTAGCGGTGTAAAAGATGATGGCGCCGCGTCAAAGGTTTGCGAACGGGTATCTTCTTCGTTGCCGTGATCGCGGCGGCACGAAGCAACGAAGAGCGAGGAGCGGAGAAATTGATCGGTGGAGGAAGGTGGACGAGGAGGAGACGCGGCGGCGGTACAGGAGCGGCGACGAGAACGAGCGGATCGCAGAAGCGTAGAAACGTAGAAACGTAGAAGCGAGCACGGGTCACGGTAGCGGATTTTCGGCGTGGAAGGTCATCGTATTGCCGGCTCTTCCTTTGAGCGTGGCGCACGTTAATCAGTCGAGTCGGAGACGAGCCTCGGAGGATTAATTAAGCCGTAATTACTGGACAGCCTCTCTAGTCGCTAATGGGCAACCTGATATCCGTGAAAGGCCGCGTAACGCCGCGTGAATAGGCCCCCGAACTGCTGACCGTCAGTCTCTCCGATGATTATCGAGTCTGACTCGATGCACCGGTGTACATTCTATCCGCAGACTCTCGATTCGATGGGTTCGCCCGCCTCTGCGAACCTCCCCCGAACGACTGTCTGATCAACGCAACGCGGCCAAACGTATCAGCCAAATAACGGGCGAACACGAGTGCTAAACACCGTCGTCCACCGTTCCACGTCGACGTTCCACGTTTCCAATCGAATTTTCCTGCTAAACTCGTTCGATCGTTAGTGGAACACGCGGTGGTGCGTCGGATCGCGATAATAGTCGCCTTCTTTTTAGACACCGGTGTCGCGTCCCCTTTCGGTCACGACGTCGGCTCGCGTGCTCGAGAAAACAGCACAGGTGAACAGGTAGATGACAAACAACCGTATCCGCTTACCGTTTTCTACGCGAGGGACTCGCCTCGACGAACGAACCGTGCTCGGTTAAAAGATTCATGGACCAGAAAAACAGCGGAGTTCGGGTACAGGTACGGGTCGTAGTCTGTCTTCGGGTTCGAGCCGTGTCTGCCGTTTGGGGAGCGAACATGGACAAAGGGTAACGCGCGGCCCTGTTATCGCTGCCGTTGCTAATTACCACGTCGAGTGGCTTTTAACGCCGCGCCTTTCAACCGTCCGCCGAACTCTTTCTCTCGGTCGTCCGACCGAATTCAACTTTCGCTTTTCCATTCTTCCATTCGTCTTTTCCACCTCGTCCCTCCATCGTTTCGCCTATAAACAGAAATGGAAATATTCCGCAACGAAGTCGAAAAGGCGTGTAACACGGGGAAAATAAGAATATACACACACACATATATATATACAGATAGATAGATAGACGGATGGTCGATTGTCCGTAAACGAATCGCACCGCGGTATACACACGATATCGCGCGGTACACTCAAATTTTAGGTTCGAGCGAGTTTCTAAAGCGCGTAACCAGGGAATGGGTTTTTAATCAGGGTATTCCGGACAATAGGTCCCCCAGGGGACTCCCGCCACCCTCGTAGTACCTTTCTTTGCCGTTGCTGCGCGTAGGTGCTTTCGATCACCCTTCCTCCGGGATACGTTTTCATTCTCGAGCGCATCGTATGTCATTAGTGTCGGGTATTTCCTTTCCGCGCAATTAATTCGTCGTAGCGGCGCTTTATAACGCGCGCCTTCCAAGCGTCTTCTATTTCGCGATACCCGACGTTGCTTCTCGACGCTGTTGCTCGACGACGACCTCGTTCCACCGGCCACCTACAGTATATCCTATAATATATCCTTGTAGCCTCTCCGTTCCACAAATCCTGCACGACGTCGAATTACGTATTTCGAATTCTTATTCCGTTTGCAGCCGCTTTTGCCGTCCGCTTCGTTCCAATTCCCATCGCGTTGCGCTGGCTAGAAAGCACGGATTGAAAATGGATACGAATCACGGGGCGTTAATACGGTCGTCATAGAGACGACGAATTCACGACAACGATGTCGTCGGTGGAGAGAGTAAAAACGCCAACAATCGGTATCGGCCATATGTCAGGCGGGTAACGCGGTTGACGCGCGTGTGCACGCGCGATCGAGGGGAAAACGGTGCTCGTTTCCTTTTGTATAGTTCGATGCCATTGCGGGATGGAACGCGTCCTCCCTGCTAGTCGGCTTCTTTCAAAAGAACCGAGTTTCGACCGTCGCTATCGGTCTGTTGGCAAAAACCGAGCGACTCGGTCAATCGTACGATCGATTAGCTGAATCGGCATTTCCCAATTTGCCAGGACTGTTCGCGAACGTGAAGAGCGCCGCTTCTCTCTCCCTCTGTTTCTTCGAATGCCCTCTCTTCCGCAAAAACACGCGTCGACGTTAGATGAAAGCGACATTAGCGTAATCTGCGACGCGTTTCGCCGCGCTGTTGCTCGGATCGGGAAGGAAAGAAGGTTCGGCGATGAAACCGGCGAAAAGAGGAAATCGGAAGGAACAAGGGCGAGTAGACGGCATCTGCGACTGACACGGTCGTCGATCGATACGCGAAAGCGAGTTTTCCGTGAAATTTTGCGACTCGGTGAGCTCGCACGATCCGAAAATCGAGCAAGCTGTCAATAAAGCTGTTTACACACGAGAAAATTTCACGGGAGATTAATGAAACGACAGAAAAGTTTGGCGAGCCTTTAAACGGTCAGTCGATGTTTGACACGAGACCATTAGCGTCCCACCTGCGTTACGTTCAGCGTACCGCTTCTCCTTCTTCCGACGGGATTACGAAACTCGTAGCCCGACTTTGAATCGTTAACGATCCTACGGACATTGTTCGTCTCGGGCTTGGTTCGACGGTTACGGTCGAAATAGAATAGGCTGCAGCGTGCTTAATGGATGATCGTCGCCGACCGATTTCGGACGTTCTCTGCGACGGTGAATTGCGAACGATCCAACGGTCTACGAATTTTGTCGTCTTTTCGACTCGACGTTGCACGCCGTCCGTTCAAAGGATCGTTCGCTTTCGATCTTTGCCGCGTCGCGCCAATTCTCTTTCTCCCTCGTCGAAACTCCTTCGTTATCGGTTACCAGAGGCTCGGCAACGAGTTTACTCGACGATCGACCGAGCGACGAATAACGCGTGCGAACGAGAGCGATCGACAAAAGAGAGATCGACCATAAATAATTAAGGGACAGTTGGCGATTTGAATTTTCGCGTGAGACCGGCTACGAAGAAGGTCGACCCTCGAAAAACCATTAATTTATCGTAAACTCGAACGTCCGGAAGACATCGGTGCCAGGGGGCCGTTCCCGGGGTAGTCCCTCTCTCAATCTTGACCCCGGATAATCGTGGGACAGGTGATCCCGAACCAGCCAACTGACCAGCGTGTCCGGTCGAGTTGCAAAGCGATGCTTCGCTCTTTCCCCTATGCAAATGCTTCACTCCCTTTCCGGAGGGGTTTCTCCCTTCGGGGGAATCGCTTGATACATCGCTCCATCTACGATAGAAACGATCGGCCGATTTTCCACGATAATTTCCGCGCTTTTCCATAGACTCTCACCGTCCTGGCTCTACCTCGGCTGCCGATATTCCTCGTTCGACCGTCTCATCGTGCGGCCTGTGACAGCGAGACAACGGCGTTTCCAAAAGTACGTCGGTACGCGCTTACGCTCGTAATCGAAATTTCCGATTTCGCAAGATCCCCGCGAAACACGTTCGTCTTTCTCGCTTCCCGCGTTCCTTCCGTCCGACTTTAACCCGTCTTTCACGTTGCTTCGCGTATTACGCGTAATCGCGATCGCGCTGTGAGAAAACGTACCCTCTCGGTCTGTGTCACCCTTTGCGAGGTGTTCTCCCCTCCCCCCCCCCTCCTTCTCCGACAACGAGGACAACGACGACAACGACGACAACGACGACAACGACGACGACGACGACGACGACGACGACGACGACGATAAAGCGAAGAGGCAATAAAGGAGGAAGCGTTATTAGAGCCCTGTCCTTTGGTCGAGGAAGAAGCAGCTCGCGAGCAACCCGAGTCGACTCGACTCGGCTCGACTCGACTCGACTCGACTCCGCGCGACTCGACTCGACTCGACCACCAAGGGGTTGAATCGTTGAACCTCTGGAGACGAATCTCCTAGCGGGACGATTCTATTCTTTCTCCGGTTTTCTCCGGCAGTTGCACACCCTCGACCACCCTCCTCCTCTCGCGGCATTCTTCGTTTCTCCCGGACGAATTGCTCTGGCGCTCGTTGTGCCGAGTTCCTTGGCTGGCTGGTTCGTTCGCGTCGGCTCATAAATAAATTAATTAAGCGGCAGTCGACTAACAGATAATGTTAAAATAATACGCCGACGGGACAATGAAGATCGCCTTCGGGCGCTCTTTGGACGGAAACGGGAGCGCGTATATACCTTGTAGCGGTTCTTAAACTCGCTCCTGCCGGAGTTAATTTCGCGGCATTAACAGTCGAAAGAGTGCGAACAAAAGGGCTCGGGGAGGGTAGGGAAGACAGATAAGGGAAGGAAGGAGGCAACGCAGGAAATATGAACACACTCATAATGCAGCCGGCTCGAGCGGCGCGACCGCGACCATAACCACCGCTCCGAGCGAACAGGGATTCTCCCCTTTGTCGCGTTCTCGCCTTCCCATTCCCGTTACCTCGTAATCGTACCCGAGCCCTCGCTCCCGTGTTTTTTAATCCGATTTTCAAACTGCCGCTAGTTCGCCCCCGCCGCGACCGAGACCCGCAGCTCGGCTAGCGGCAACGACTGACAATCGCTAGTTTCGCGAGCTGCTCGCTCCTCCACCGTTTCTACCACCGCCTACCTATTCGTCGTTTACCTATTCGGTCGCGCCGTTACCTCGGAACCCCGAAAAACGTACACGGAGACTCGGAAGTAGATTCGTTTCGCTTTAAGCGACTACCTCCTATCTACTACGACTATATACGACTCGAGATAAATGTTTCGAGCGACATTTCGTTCGGCGTTTGGATCGCAACTCTCGAAGAAGGTCGGCGTTCGCGAGAATTTGCCGGCGAGATTCGGGTGGCAGGGAGGCCGCGGTGGTCGGTCGGCGTCGCGTTGAACGCAACGATTTCGATAAATCATCCGGAGAGCGGCGGCGTTAACGTTGGCTGGCACTTTAAAAGCATCGCGCGTGTCAGGTTGAAACGCGGAGAAGGCCGCGCGCGCGTTCCGACTGTTTTAAGGACAGCGACGTGAGGAGGGGAGACGAGCCGACAGGGGGCAACAGAAGGAACAACGGAGAGAGGAGACTGGTGGTTTTAACGGTGGAGAGAAGCAGGGACGAAGGGAAAAGGGGGGAAGAAACGAAACGAGGGGGCTCGGTACGTTTTCGACGTACAAAAAGTAATTATGGGATGGTTTCCGGTAATCATATCTAGAGCGCATTGAACGAGCGCATTGTTCGGCCACCCCTTCACCGATATGCACTTGTACGCGGCGCCAACCCCCGCCCCCTCTCGCTTCTCCTCTGCCCCCTATTCCCAGTACCCAGCCATCCAACCCCGTCCCCCGTTCCCGTTCCCGTTCCCGTTCCCGTTCACGTTCACGTTCACGTTCTCGTTCCCCGTTCTGTGCTCTCTGTTCTCTGTTCTCTGTTCGCGCGACTCTCGTTCCCCGTTACTCGCCACTCGCTCCTGCGTCTCTCCCTCTTCGCCCCCCCCTCGCAGCCCGACTCCGTGCGACCAGATTTACCACCCTCGAATCCTTCTCGCGATATACGCGATACAGATTCGCCGACGCGCGAATCGCGACCATCAGGCTAACTCGTACGCGCACCTCGGTCGTCTGTATCGGTGCGCTCCGTTCGCATTTCTTCCTTCGAATTTCTTTCCTGTCGCGACTGTCGTGGAAATGTAGGCGCGTAATCGGACGGTTTGCGCGATAGGTACCAGAAAACGCTCGCGTTCCTCGCAGAAGAAGGACGGTCGCCGACCTATCCGCCCGATTTTTCTCTTTCTCTTCGGTTTCTTCTCGATTCGGAGGTCGAAGGAAGCGGTAAATTCGAAGGCGTCGTAAAACTTAGATGGAACGAAATAAATTCGGCGGGCCCGAAGAGCGACGAGGACGAACCTGCTTGAAACAGCGCCTGTAAAATGCCACGCCGTTTACCTACGATAAAGGCGAGTTTTATCGGTTCGATGGGCCCGACCGAAGGTGCATCGCTAAATCGATCCGAGAATGTCGTAGATAGGCAAGTACGTAAGAAGGTATTGGACGAAACGGGCGTACGAACTTTTGTTCGAAAAGGGTTGAAAGAAGGAGTCATGACCGAGGTGCGTTAGGCCAGAAGCAACGACGCGCGAAAGGAAGAAGGCGAAAGGGCAGGCAGGGAGAAGCAGAGGGCAAAAAGCGGAAGAACGGCAAGGGCGGAAACACGAGGAGACAGAGACGCGAAAACGCAAAGGTGCAGGTCCGCGACCCGACTGACCCTGCGTCGAAGGCCCGGTCGTCTTCGAGGCTGTCGGTCTACCCTACTCTACCGTCACCCTTACCCTCACCTCTAGCCTCGGGGGTGGATTGAAGCGGGCCGGCCCATTTTTCGCGCCCCACTTGACTCCTCGTCCCCATTGGTCGCCGCCCTCTTGTCCCGTGACCTCTCATCCCTCGCTATCGTCCTCGTCGTCGTCATCGTCGTCGTCGTCGTCGTCGTCGTCGTCGTCGTCGTCGTCGTCGTCGTCGTCGTCGTCGACGTCGTCTTCGTCGTCGAGGTTTGCCGGCTCGTACCGCTCGTTCTATTCAACATGCTCGTCCGTAAAACAAGTATCCAAGGAAACCGAAGGAAATTGGCGAGAGACGACCAACGGCTCGCTCGTCGTCTCGGCGTTACGTGCCACCGCGACGCTCCATGGCTCCGTTTGTCCTAGGACGTTGGCGCGTTTCCCCACTTACCGATCAACCAACCGATCGCCTTCCATCCGATCTTCCACTCGGCTTTTCAACCTCGAGCAACTCGTCCCGTCGAAATCGTTCAGAGACGAAATGCGACGGTTTCCGAAGGAAAGTCCCGGTTGCCATGGATCGCGAGACGAGACAAGAAGAAGAAGGTCGCGCGAATCGATCGAAATCGTCGATTAGATGAATAGCTAAAGAGACGAAGATTGGATTTCGGTCGGAACGATTCTGTCGCATCGATCAGGATCGCGAGGACGTAAGGGAGAAGACGCTCGACTTGCAGCGATGCGTACGAAGAGATCGGCGCGCAGATTCGACGGTGGTGTACCGGCTGACGGAGAAAAGAGTCGCGGGACCGCGCGATGACCGGCGAACGGCGCGGTTAGAGGGAAGAAGGAGAAGCAGAGGTTGGCCGGACGAGGGAGAAAGCGAGAACGAGGTCGCGAGTAGAGAGCGAGAGAGCAAGAGAGAGAGAGAGAGAGTGAGAGAGTGAGAGAGCGAGAGGGAGCGAGCTGGCCGGTGAAAGGGAAGAAGAAGGAAGGAAGGCGCTCGCGCGCACGGTATGTCGGAGCCTCGAGGAAGCAGCGACGCGAGAGAGGAGGAGAGGAAGAAGAGGAGGTTGCGTAGCCTCTTCGGCGGCGAGCGTACGCGGAAGGACGCGCCGGCAGGGTGAAGAGGGAAGGAGAGCGGTCGGAGGGCGCGAGGGTAGGGCAAGTCCGCAGCCAATGAGAGGCGCATCGGGGCGCGCCCGGGACTCGACCCCACCTTCGGTAGTCATGGCAACCGGCGAAACCCGCGAGAAACCCGCGAGAGAGTTCGCGCTGGTGGGGGGCAGGTCGGTGTCAGGGGTCGTCTTAGTCGGCAGTCGGTCTCTGGTCGGCCCCAAGAATAGTCGTATCGAGGCGGTAGTCGAGTATCACCTCTCTTCTCCTCCTCCTGCTTGTGCCGGCACGAGCGCACTCGTCGACCTACAGGAACACGCGCAGCTTATCGACTGGGTTGCGCGCGCGCGAGCGCGTTCCTTCTCCTCTTTCTCTCTTTACCTCCTTCTCGTTCTGTCCTCTTTTTCTCTCTCCATCGCACGCCTTTACACGCTAGCACGCCTGTTCTCCGTTCCTCTCTGCCGCGGTGGTTCTCTCGCGGTTCCGCGTTACCTCGTGGTTGCCCTCCGTCGCAACCGCCACCGCCACCGCCACCGCCACCGCCACCGCCACCGCCACCTCCACCTTAGCCTCCTCCTTTTTCGCCTCATCCTCCCACCCTGGTTCGCGCGGTTCGCGATCTTCGTCCTACCGCGGTGCTCGATACCGCGATCCTTTGGCCTCTCTGCCTCCGTTCTCTCCGCGTGTTTCCTCCACCTCTCCGGGCATCCAGCACCCACCCTGTGGCGTGCGTGCAGCACACACCCTCTCCGCCCTGTGACTCGGTGGCTCGTGCCACCGCGCATCCACCCAGCGTCGATATACCACGATACCGCGGATACAACGACGCGAGGATACGCGGCTGATCTACCGCGTGCGCGCGATCGCGATCTCGATCTCGATCCCGATCCCCGATCCTCGTCTCCACGACTCGACCCTGCGCCGTTGAGACGCGCGACCCGCTCACCCGGAACGAGTCGGTGCTCGGTGGTGTCCAAGTTGCGTGTTTTTCTCTCTTCTTCCGGAATACCGTTGCTGCCGCGAACGTGGCCAGAAACAGTGACAAGTGCGAGCGTCCGCAGGATCGCCAGGAGATTTCGCCGATCCGGTGACGCGAGATCCTGCGAAACCGAATCGCGGTCGATCGGGCCAACGCGACGGTAGTGATCGTTCGATCGACGCGCATCGCACGGTTCGTCGCGCCGTGCCGTTCCGTCGCCGCGTCGGAACCAACGACGATCGCGCCGCAGTCGCGACGGTGAACCAGCGAGGATGTCACGCTCGGGATTCACATTCCCGACCTTCTCGAGCGAACTCTGACCAGTGCGCGTGTGTGAGTGAGCAAAAGTGCGTTGTCGTGAGTTGTTTGTTGGACCGTGATACGTGGTCGAGGTGGTGCCCGCGCATTCGGCAAACTCTCGTTCGAGGAAAATCGGTGGAGGCAAACAGGGCGGAAGAAGGGACGTAACGAGAAGGCAGCGAAGGCGGAGAATAAGAAGAGGAAGAAGAAGAAGAAGAGGAAGAAAGAGCAGCAGCGGTAGCAGCAGCAGCAGCAGCAGCAGCAGTAGCAGCGGCATCAGCAACAGCAGCAGCAGCAGCAGCAGCAGCAACAGCAACAGCGTCAGCAACAGCAGCAGCAACAGCAGCAGCAGCAGCATCAGCAGCGAGGAGAGCGAGTAGGAAACGGCGGCGACGAGGGGTGGTCGGCGGTGGTCGCGGCCAAGAAGAGGAAACCGGCAGGGTGGTTCGAGGCGGGACAGGAGGCGCTGACGCCCTGGCGACTGCCGGGGTGGTTTACCCGGCCGCGACAGCGACGTTGTTCCCTGGCCGGGTGTCAGCTGGACACCACCACCCCGAGTTCACCACCACGTTGGAGGTGGGGTTCCCGGCGCGCGGCACCACCGCCTCTATGGCGTTGGTAGCCGCGCCGCCCTCGTGGCCCTC